>CM067370.1:179554959-179614959 GCA_034401795.1 Chaetoderma sp. LZ-2023a | reverse complement strand
AGGCAGACATACAGACAGGCAGGCAGGAAGGCAGACAGGCAGGTAGGCAGGCAGGCAGGCGTTTAGTGCATGTACATTTAGGCAGACTTATGCGATAATCGTTTTCATCGAGATGTTGCCTTAATCAAACTGATGACGGCTGGAAATTTTCACTACATCGGATTTATCCCTTCGAAAATGTTATTTCATATTTAAAGGGAGCTTACTTTTGTTAGACGCGTTCACAAGATTCATAGATCATAGCGGTATGCCATAAACACATTTACTTACGATATCACTTTGTGATGTGAATACGCCGTACTGAAGACTTTCCAATGACATCCATTTTATTGGAAGCAAATTCTGCTGATCTTGTCTGTAATACGAGCTTGTATATACGTCACGAGTGAGTCCAAAGTCAGCCACTTTCACTATGAGGTTGACATCGACCCTTTAATAAATGGAACCGACACATACAAGGACCATTTAATACCCGTCGGCACAATGTACCAATTTGATAAAAGATTGGATATTTTGTTAATGGAAGTTTCCAGTTTATTCATCCATCATATGACGTCATAATCAACTACCTGACGTATATGATGACGTCATAATCAATTACAGCATGAATGCCTTGATTTAGTCTGTTTTAAACGCTTAACCCTTACCACTCTGATATCAAAATTGTAAGTTTTCAAATTATATTAAAACGTGACTTAGTGTACATTTGTCAACAAATTTGTTGGAAGATGGTGCTGTCGTAGACAGTAACACCGTCCACCAAAAGTATTGAAAAAAGGTATACCCATTTCTTTGCTACACACACAGTAAAAGATTAGAATATTGATATCAGAGTGATAAGGGTTAATGGTCCGATACGTTGTACGAATTGTATGTCTTTACTATTTAATACACATTCTGTAGGTAGCAACAGCGCCCTGTCAAATTAATTACAACATATCCAACAGCTTACCTGTATAGTTTTCTGGAAATTGAGGTTCAGAGAGTGATCCCAGCGCGGACAGGGCGTGTGTAGAGCTTAGCTCGAGATAGGAGGGCCATAGCTAAAAGTGGTTCCTCAAAATTGTCTGCACCATGTAATAGGATTAATGGATGCACGTAACGAGAGGGTAGCATAAGATATACAACAACTATGACAAACTGCTGTTTAAATGCAATTTAAAAAAAAAGTTATATTTTGAAGCAGATGTTAATAACAAAATTCGTATCTATACGTAACAAGATAATTTTGTACATTGAACATAGGATGGGACCAATGAACCTTTCCAGTTTTAGCTATGCACCACCCATCCCTTGTTAAGCTCCGCCCACACCTCGCTCGTGTTCGGATCGATCGATCCCTGAACTTCTTGACTATTAATTTCCAGAAAAACATACAAGGAAACCTGTTGAATATTTTGAAACTAATTTGACTGGGTGCTGTTGCTACCTAAGGCAGCAACAGCGCCCAGTCAAATTAGTCTCAAAATATTCAACATAATGTTTATTAAATGGTACTTGTCGGACTATTAAGTGTTAAAGACGGACTATATCGAGTCATTCATGACGCCATGATTATTAGGTCAGCCTACACGTCACATAGTTGATTATCACGTTATATGATTGAGTGAGGAAACGGATTCATGAATGGATTCCAATGAAATCACAAGAGGCGGATTTCATATAATTTTCCATAGAGTTGAGAACTTCTCAGTGTAGCGGATTACTGATAAGTTATCAGTGGTAACAGGAATTTGATTGGATACAATTTCAAGGGTGTCATAAAAGTTTGCTCAAGTGAGAATCTGCTTATCTTTTTGTGATTTATGAAATCCACATCCGCATTACGTTTAGCAAACATTATGTATAGTCAGGCATCATATTGCATAAAATATGGTCCCGTGTGAATTTTGTGATGAAAGCAAACCAATAGTCTAGATGTATTAAGGAGCCTTCAGAGAACAAGAAGATACATGCTGGCAGTCTGGGAATTTGCTCTGGTCATAGTAATACATTTTTGCAGAAAGGACCTAAACATGCAGATATTTCGGTATGGTACTATAGCATATTGGCCGAATACATCCATCCATTAATTTTTGTGAATTTTATTTCATCCAGTGACAATGCTTATCAGAATATTCGATTCTAACATACACTATAATCAGCGTTTACAACGCATTTGAAACATCTGTACACTGTTTTGGTGTCAAGTATCGAGTCACTCATTTATTGTAAATGATCCTCGAAACTGTAAATTTACTGTTACTTATTGCGTTTTGCCTTAACCGAGGCGTAAACTCCGCTCAGTCCAATTTGAACAGGAATATATACACTTAGCACATTGCAGATACATAGTAAAACCAACTCAAGCAAACACGTACTCCTTTGGTACCAAAGAATGGCAGTTCATTGTCATATGGTCGAAAAACCACATGTCTGAATAACCACCGGGCTCCAAAAGGTATGCTGTAGCGTATTACAATTTAGGTGTAATTCTAGTCCATCTGACTTTGTTGACAGTTGTTGGTTGGACTATACTATGCTTGTTTAAGTAAGCTTGTGTACACTGTACATGCATTCTATCTAATGTATTGCTTTATGTTGCAGGTGATCACTATTGTAATAGGACCACGTGTAACATTATGAACTAAATCCTATCAATAGTCTAGGCACCTCTGTGCTGTTGTGGTGTCGGACACTTCCTCGTATCTTCTAACATTTTGTTTGAATAAACATTCTGGAATCTGTAGAGGGGGGAGATAACCACATCTGTGCTCCAGAAAATGCTAATGAATGATAATGTTTACCTACCTCCTGATGGAAGGAATGTCTTTTTCGCTGTTGATAATGTTGATTTTGCAGAGAGCATGACAGATGGGGAACGTACTCTGCACGCTACCGCTATGGCTATTTATCAACGTTGTCAACCTAATGATGTGTTATCATAGCTAGAGCTAACAACCCCAGATTTGAGATGTTCAATGAAGGAACTGTCAAAGCCAGTAATGCCACTCTTGCACTGCCCCAAGCCAACAGTCATGCCCCCATGCTTTGTCTATGCAACAAGTCAGCTCAATATGTGTTATATAGACATTAAAGAGTGGATGACTACAAACATGCTGAAACTTAACGATGAAAAGACCGAAGCTCTGTTAGTCGGGCCAGCAAACCGACGTGCTAAGACTGACCTATGTGACATCACAGCTGGAAATAGTCAAATAAAGCTGTCAACTGTCGTAAAGGATCTTGGTGTATACTTAGACAATGAACTGACTATGGATAAACATGTTAGTTACATCTGCAAAGTCTGCTATTTTCAATTGCGCAATATCGGCAGCATCAGGCGCTATATCACAAAAGAGGCCGCGATCATGCTAGTACGAGCATTGATAACGTCGCGCCTGGATTATTGTAATAGCCTCCTGATTGGCGCCTCAAAAGAACTTATTCAGCGACTTCAGGTGGTCCAGAACACTGCAGCGAGAATCATATCCCTGTGTGCCAAGCGAGAACACATTACTCCGGTCCTACATGATTTGCACTGGCTCCCCATTGTGCAAAGAATAACTTTTAAGACACTATGTCTGACATACCAATGTGTATCTGGCACAGCACCAGCCTATCTCTCTGACCTTGTACAACCTTACATTCCTGGTCGCTCTCTCAGATCTGCAAATCTAAATCTACTAAAAGTACCTAAGGTCAACTCTAAAACATATGGCCATAAAACTTTCTCTTTCACTGCAGCTACCGAATGGAATAACTTACCAAATGAAATTAGAAACTCATCAACTTTAGAAATCTTTAAATCCAATCTTAAATTCTATTTATTTCAAATAGCATATCCATAGAATACTTACGCGCGTTAGCGCTTAGAGCATGCAGTTGCATGGATTAAGCGCTCTAAAAATGTACTATTATTATTATTATTATTATGCTTCATTCAGTCTGACAGAAGATGTACAAGTACAATCAGATCTAAATGTTGCCTGGCCTATGGGTCAAACGCTGGTTGAATTGAATAGGCTGGATGATGACAGAGTTCCTGATGAAGAGGATGCAACTGCAAAGTGTAACGTCTCAACATAGCCTGCATATCACTCGTTGATAAGTGAGGAACTACCTACAGCGCGACTCAGCATAATACCATTCATTGCGGCACCTGCTCACGACTGGCAAACACTACTAATAGTGTTCATGCAGGCACAGTTTATCAGTCCATATGTGTTGGGTCCTAATTATAAGACTGCGATTTTCCATGATATGGGCCTCTACAAGCCAGCAAAACAACTTCAGATGGCTCTCAAAGACATGGATAACATGATACTCCGCCCTGGTGAACTTCGCATTGTAATATCAGAATCAAGATGTAGTGGGCTTACATAGAAGCTGACCGGTATGGCCCAATGAGCGTTAAGCAGATCATCGAGGGAAAGCATGTAAAGAGGCATATATGGTGACGATGCAAGCTATGTTTATGCTATACAAGAAGGTATTCTTCCAGAGCCACTCAGGTCTAGGAAGAACAGCTTACAAATGCAGCAAATAAACTTGATCAGCCATGTGCAGATGGTACCTGTGAAGACATACATCGATCACATACAGAAATGATTCACGCTATTGCGTTTCCCTAAAGTAATGGAGAAGTTGACTCAATTCGATATCGAAAATGGAAGCCGACCACTGTTAGTAGTTATACGCCAGTACATGCAGATGATTACAGAAATGATTCTCTACATCAGATCTGCCAGAACTGGCAACTGGAAGCAACATTTGTCAGCACTTGATACATTTACCAAGTACTTCTTTGCTCATGACAAGCTTACCTATTCATGCACGATCCCATTATGCTTAGCAGATATGACATCATTAAAGATATCAGATAATGACATCTATCAAGTGTCTTTGCATGGTAACTGGGTCATGAACTAGAATCCAATTTGTCCTGGTCATGCGTTGGAGAATATCAAACGCTCAATGAGAGTAAGTGGCAGGGCCATAGGGAACACACTGAATGCTAATGCACCACGTTTTTCCTCATCTCTCTCCATAACTTGTATCACTTGCTGGACAAATACAAAACAGGGCTGGCATGAAATCCTCTACAACTACATCACCATGCACTCATTGATGATATGCTACGAGAAAAGGTTTAACACGATGTCTGTAGATACAGGGATGTTGGCAGCAAATTGCTTGATGAATTTGTCTCAAATCCCATCAAGTCTGGGACAATCAATCTGTTATCTCCAATGAGAAAATGTTAGCTACAGACATGAAAATTCACAGGAAAGCAAACAAGAGTGAACAGAGGAGACCATGTGATTGAGCTAAAGGAAGACAGAAACCTCTTTGCTCGCATGCTATTGGTGTCTAAGTAGAGGCCGAGCATGCCTTTGGTGTCTAAGTCGAGGCCTGAGATAAACCTAGCCGAAACAATAGGTCGACACGAGCTCTCAGTTGTGCTAAGATCAATGTTCGCAGTGGATGGAACAATGCTACACTGTCAGGTGAAGAATAGCTTGATGTCCATCCTTGAAAAGCTGCCTACAGAAGAAGACAAAGTACAGGACACAGAGGAACAGGCAGATAATGAGTGTAGTAGTATTACCAGCACGGGCATAACAAATACTAGGAGCGGCAAGCGTACTGATGCAACAGTGTCACTTGTGGATGCCATGGCAGAAGTGCACTCATTAGAAAGGTCTGATTGTATCAAGAACTGCAGTCAACTGGCTGATCATTTCGCGAATCATATACCGGAAAAGCCTAGAAAAAATGGATGAAGTGCACTTCATATTTGACTGATATGATGTTCCCATGGAATTTAAGACAGCTAGCCGTGACAGAAGGCAACACACTCAGCCTTGAATATCATACCACATAAAGGATACAACAATGATGGAGAAGGTTCTCACGAAACGACCCCTGTCTTACATTAAGACAAAAATGAAACTGACCTGCTACCTGGCCGAGAAGATGCTGGAGAAAGCACGTGTAAATAATAAGCACGTGGTTGTGGCATGGAGTTGTCAGTACAGATAAATGCAAAGGAATATGAGCTACTTACAAAGTAATAAGGAGGAAGTTGATACAAAAGATACTACTGCATGCGAAAGATGCATCGGTTTGTTGCGCTTCTACTATCAACATCATATGACCAGATACTGACGTTTTCATCTTGGCTCTTCGACAGCATCCGGAATTATGCAAGGACACCAACTTTGTAACTAGCACTGGTCACAGGCACCAAACTATTCCACTGAAGCACTTGGACAGAACAATATAACAGCATTACCTAGAATCCATGCCATTTGTGGTAGCGGCAATACAAAGGGCTTTGCTGGAAAGGGGAGAATTGTGTTCTGGAAGTGTTTCGATGTAGCCAATGATGATATAATACTGGCACTTACATTCATTGGCCAAATAATATCTCCTAATGATGATATGTGTACAGCTATCGAGCATTTCAATTGCATACTCAAACTCGGATCTTAAAGATGGAGAAGTTAAGGTGGTGACTGTTTAACAAGAAGCAAGTAGAATCAAAAGGCTTCCACCTGCCCACGATGCACTACATGTACACCAAACGATCATACGAGCCCACAATGACAAGAGTATGGATGGAAATTAGAAGACGAAATGTGGCTTCCATTCATGACAACGCAACTTACAGCGCCAAAAGCTGTTCTCCACTTAGTCAAGTGTGGCTGCACCAAGTCGAGATGCGAAACAGCAAACTGCGCCTGTTGGAAGGCGCGTTGAGGTTACAGATATGTGCGATTGTTCGGACATGGTGGAGGCATGCGAAATCTGTGAGGAGAATAGTCTGGTACACGGCGAAGTTGTAGAGAATGACTTGGTGGAAAGAGATGATGACGACTATGATATTTTTATTGGAATTGGTCATATTGTAAAGTACTTGTTAAAATTAAGTGTTGAGCAATTGATTGTTTTAGTTGAACAAAGTAAATGTACATAGCTTTTAACCACTATCTATTTGTAATCTTCCGTTCCATAAACTCCATACAAATGTATAGTATTCGCATAGCTATCCATCAAATGATGTGAACTGATATATGGCCTTACACTAGTGAACAGTTACATTTTTCTCAAAATTGTAATTTGTTAGTTGAACTCTTGACGTCACTTTCAGATTATTAAACATTTAATTGACCCATATCAATAGCTATGGTCACATTGATTGCTGTATTTCTTTTTTCCTATGAATATTAACATAATATATGCATTTCATAACCTATTTCTGAATAACATGTGAAAAATATAACTTTTGACACCACCACGCAATGGTGTGACTGTAATAGAATCATTACAAGAAATCCGAAATCTTGACCCATGTTGGAATCCATAGCAAAATGGGATCTATTCCTTCATCATTGTTCCATGTACAACTCACCCACGAAGTTTAATTCGAATTCAGCAATGATTTCTTTAGATAGACTGCATGCACATATATAGATGTACCGGCATGGATGCGTATCCTCGTTTCAACCATGGTGAGTTAGATAAAAATGCATAACTGACATCTGAACAAATTCCCAGACTGCCAACATGTTTTTTTATTGTTATTAATGGTATCCTAAATTCATCCAAGTGGGTGGCATGCTTTCATCACAAAATGCACACGGGACTTCACATGGGCCCTGACTAGTAAACCCTCACAAGAAATTGTCTCCAAAAGACGGCTTTAAGGAACTTACATACAGTTTCTGGCGGCTAGGTCTCGATGTATAACCTTTAATCCTGATAGATACTCCATGCCTCTGGCGATGTGGAGGCAGAACAGCAACAGCTGCTTCTCATCGGGTATCTGTTAGAATTGAGAGAACCTGGGTTTTACGACATTCGTTTGAATACAATCATGACACGGATCCGGTGTGTGGCTCACGTATATGCCATCATAACCAATGGAGAATTCCAGTTTATCTATCGATCATATGACGTCATAATCGATTATGTGACGTCAAGAATGCCGTGGCTAAGTTCGTCACGAACGCTTAGTTGATGGCGGACTAACCGTTGTTGTATGAATTGTATGGCTTTACAATTTAATAAACATGCTGTTGAATATTTTGAAACTAATTTGACCTGGCGCTGTTGCTGCCATATGCCTTTCAAGACTACTGATGTTGGTACAATCTTCATACATTTTAGAGATAGTTTGAGCGAATTCCACTCTCGACCTTAGGCAGCGACATCTTCTAGTTGAACCTGGAGTTATTTGTAAGTAGTAGTAGTAGTAGTAGTAGTAGTAGTAGTAGTAGTAGTAGTAGTAGTAGTAGTAGTAGTGGTAGTAGTAGTAATGTAGTAGTGTGTAGTAGTAGTAGTAGTAGTAGTAGTAGTAGTAGTAGTAGTAGTAGTAGTAGCAGCAGCAGCAGCATCAACAGCAGCATCAACAGCAGTTGTTGTTGTTGTTGTTGTTGTTGTTGTTGTTGTTGTTGTTGCTCTCACCTGGGCGCTATTCTTTTCAAAGATAAACTTTCTGAGGTATGAATTCAGATCGCCATTTTCCATAAATGGCATGACGAGCATCGGGACGCCTTCATCCGGGTTAATACAGACACCGATGATTGACATCACGTGGGAGTGGCTAAACTCTGCCATGGTGATAGCCTCGTCAACCAAACCACGAATGTCTGAGCCTATGCAGTTATCTGCATATAAATACAAATTATATCCTTAGGCAAATCCGTCACTGAATTGTCACACGCAAATGACAGCGCTCCAATATATCTGTTATAGACTTTGAATTGCAACCAATTAAGAAATCTGTTTCTGAGTTAATTAAAAAAAAGGGAAATCAATGGAGGATTCCAGTTTCTCAGTCAATCATATGACGTCATTATCAAGTACGTGACGTGTAGGCTGACGTCATAAACCATTGTGTCATGAATACCGTAGCTAAGTTCGTCACGATCGCTTAAAGGTGCATATTCACACCAGAATGCTTGAAAATTAAATTATTTAAATTGTATACTTTTAGAGGCTTAAACTTTGAGCCTAGATATAAAGAAACGAAATAAATCTTAACATATGATGATTTAATACCATATAAATGAATAAAAAATTTTGAGTTGTGAAATTGAATTAGAGGCTCGAGTCTCTAATTCAATTTCACAACTAAAAAATTATATTAATTTATACGGAATGAAATCATCATATGTTAACATTTATTTTGTTTCAATACATCTAGCCACATAATTTAAGCCTCTAAAAGTAATAAATTTTAACAATTTTATTTTCAAGCATTTAGTGTGAATATGCACCTTTAACCGATGACGGAATATGCGTTGTTGAACGAATTGTATGTCTTTACTATTTAATAAACATATATGTAGGTATAGGCCGGGTTTATAGCTTACCGTACTTCCACTTGCGTGCTTAGCCGACTTTCCAACCTTACCCCCTGATCATTTGTTGTCGAATATCTTGAAACTAATTTGACTGCACGTTGTTACTGTCATAGGCAGCAACAGCGCCCAGTCAAATTAGTTTCAAAATATTCAACAGCTTACTTGTATAGTTTTCTGGAAATTGATAGTCAGGGAATTCATGGATCGATCGATCCCAACACCGGAAACGCGTGGGAGGGGCTTAGCTAGAGATGGGCGAGGCATAGCTAAATTGGACTCCTCCACTGAACGCGTGGCATTTTAATCTAAGGCATATGATTGAGTTCATACCATGTAGTGCTTTAATAGCCACTGTTTGAGTCGGTAGGAATTCAATGATCGGCGAGTATTGTCCTTTATACACAATTCCAAACGCACCTAAAAGATTAATAATAATAATAATAATAATATTAATAATAATAATAATAATAATAATAATAATAATAATAATAATAATAATAATAATAATAATAATGATAAAAATAATAATAATAATAATAATAATAATAATAATAATAATAATAATATAATAATGATAATAATAATAATAATAATAATAATAATAATAATAATAATAATAATAATAATAATAATAATAATAATAAATAAATAAAAAATAAATAAAAGAAAAAAGAAAAAATTAAGAAATTAATAAAAATAAGGAAAAGGAGAGGCCTGTACCTTGCTCAAACCATTTTGATAATGGATTCGTTGTAGGGGAGGAGGAGCTGGGGGAAAAAATAATATAAAAAATAAAAATAAATAAATAATATAACATGGAATTGTTAATTACAATATGCTATAAAATCCTTTTCTCGAACTAGGAAATGCCCCATATTGGTTCGGTAATAATTTATTCAGTCCACACCACCTTGCTTTATCTTTTTTTGTATAATGAAGCAATGTTTTCACAACCGCATAATGCAGTAGTATTAGTAGCGCAAAGTAATAAGGAGGAATACAAAGACTATGTAGGTTGCTCGTGAACATCATTAGTGGCATAATACCAGAAAAAACAGCAGACAACTAAGAATAGTCTACTGACCACTGCCCAGTGAACACCACAACTGAATGACCTGCTTTTAGAGCAAATCTAATTAAATTGCACATATTTGCGTTCGGCCAGGGAAATAGTACTATTCTGAAACCAGACGATTGCACTTTTTTAGATTCCGTAATAATTCAGTTTATCTAACAAAATTCTATCGGCGAGGCTTAGCGTTTAGAATTAATAAATACTCATCGTTTGACGACATAAATGCCAGCATGTGTGTAAGGATAAATAGACTTCTGGTCAAAATAATTATAGAATATTCAAGAGCTTAACGCTGGTTTGCATTGACATTATTCCCAATGTGTGTATGTGTTCTGACTAATGCTACCCTAACCATCGGGACATACGATAAATCGACATATCGCGATATTGTCTAGATAATTATCGTGTATCTTTAATAGAGAAATCAATTTTAGCAATGCCTCGCCCATTTCTGGCTAAGCTCCGCCCACATTCTACGTGCTTTGGAATCAATTTATATAATTTGTATCTGAATTCCCAGAATCCCGAATTCAAGGTATATATACAGGTACGCTGTAGATATTTTGAAACTAATTTGACCGCGGGCTGTTGGTACATATATCCGTACCAAATTAGGTTCAAAATATTCAACAGACTATTTATTAAATAGTAAATATATCAAAGACATACAAGTCGTATACTTGACGGACTGTTCATAACGGACCTAAATACGTCATTAATTATCCTGACGTCAGTTTACAAGTGACATAATTGAGTATGACGTGCATATACTTGAGTAACAGATCGGATCCATCCATATCGTGTACCCGTAATTCATGGGTTCCATATTTGATGGACAAATAATAACCTCGTCCCTGGACTTGCTCTATCTCCAGCGCTGATCTGGGTATAAGCAGGTCAAGTAGCTTCATCTGTATATCATCATCCAACATGGAGGTCAAGATCGGACTCAATTGTAGAATTTCTATAAAGCAACACATATATCAGTGAATTTTTTAAATATATATGTTACATAATACGCCAGATGGTTTAGGCTTGTGTAATCATTGCTTTGATTGATCACGATCGATTATTAAAAAATAATCGTGATTACTCGATTAATCGCATAGGTACAAATTACCCATACAAAAGTCCATTTGCAGGCTAAGAGAAGACTATTTTTGAAAATGTATCACTGAAATGCCTAGATCGATTGTCGAGCCAGTCATACCAGTGATACATTTTCAAAAATAAGCTTCTCCCGGCTTGCAAATGGATATACCTTCATTGAGCAAAATGTCGATGTTCGTGACCGATCGCATTAAAAGTAATTAAAACTTAAATGTTAGTATTTGAAATTTATTATGCAGTAGAAATTATTCACGATTATTCGATTATATAATTTTCAATCATATAAAGCCACGATTGAAAAAATAATCGCGATTTTCGATTTAATCACTTAATCGTGCAAGTCTATCCCTACCTCTCACGTTTTCTCTTTACAAACTTCTTTCTTGTGCGTACGGCGATAATATTCCACCGGGTGGCAGATCAGTAATTCCAAAGAAAATCTCGTGTTTTAAACTTTTTATTTAATAAGCTGAATGCGAAGATAAATATTTAAAGCTAAAATAAAATATCACGGGGAAATTAATACTAAGACATAATTTTTAGTTTATAGTGTAATCTAAATTCGAAAATATTTTATATCTGAAGATATTTCTTGTCATAGGAGTCCGGTTCTAGGGTACTTTTTATAAATCTGAAACTTGGCGCATAATGCATCAATTATGCATACTGCCCAGGCCATACCTAAGCTAAATCAATCCTAATGGCAACATACTATGCAAAGACTATCTATTATTACTTAAACCATTTAAAAAACATCTTCAAATACATCACAAATGCACATACACCCACAGATAACAGACCTTTCGAAATTATCTATCTGTCAAATGACGTCATAATCAATTACGTGACATGTAGGATGGCGTCATAATCAATGATGTCATGAATGCTGTAGATAAGTTCGTCACGAACACATACTTGAAGACGGACTAAGCGTTGTTGTAAATTGTATATCATTAATATATAATAAACATTCTGTTGAATATTTTGAACGTAATTTGACTGGGCGCTGTTGCTGCCATGAAATTATCAGTCGGGGCGGGGCGTTCGGAGATCGATCGATTCAAACACGGACTACGCGTGGGTGGGGCTTAACTAGGAATGGGCGGGGCATAGCTAAAACTGGATATGTCAATTGGGAATGAAAGTAAATGACGTGAACAATACACGCATTCTTAACCCTTTCGCCGCTGAATTCTCCATATCTCAATTTCAAGACAGCCATACAGAAAAACTGTTGAATATTTTGAAATTAATTTAACTGGAAACCGCTGCTGCCTAACAGTCAGAATTAATTTCAAAATATTCAACATAATAAATTTTATATCGTAAAGGATTTAATATTTTTAAAGGATTTTTGGGTGAAAGGGTTAATGTACCTGATTTCTTTTTCTCTTTAGCTCGAGATAATCTGTGTCTCCGGGCATACCACGTAAGTCCAGCGGTCATACACAATACAACGCCAACAACGGGAATGATGACGTAGAAAGAGATGCTACCATCTGCAATTAACGTACGTGTAATGTATACATAGAGGATCGCCAACGAGGTCCCAGTTAATATCACTATTATTAACCTAAGGCAGCGATGTCTTCTAATCCAATGGACCTTTCCAGTTATCCGCCATCATATGACGTCATAATCACGCGACGTGTAGAATGACATCATAATGAATGATGTCATTATGACGTCATGAATGACGCAGATAAGTACGTCATGAACGCATATTTGAAGACGGACTATGCGTTGTTGTATGAATTGTATGACTTTACTGCCAAATTAGTTACAAAATATATTGCAGCAACAGCGCCCAGTCAAATTAGTTTCAAACTATTCAACAACTTAACTTTATAGTTTTCAGGAATTGATAGTCAGTCAAGTGTGGGTGGAGCTTAGCTAGTGATGGGCTGGGCATAGCTAAAACTGGAAAGGTCCATTATGTCAAAATATTCAACATAACATTTCTTTATTTACATCGTGTTCAAAATTGTGCTAATTAAAGTGATGCTAATCTCATCTCAAATGTTGTATTGCACCGATAGAATATGGTTTATAGATTCCATATCATTCATATCCTGTCACATTCCCTGATCTGTATCGCAATTATCTGTTTTGTAATATCGAGTAAATGTTGAACAGTGATCGACACCATTTTGTCTCCTCAAGCTATTGTGGTGATGTCATGTAAGCTCCAATGCATCCCATTCTTTATTATGTAATGCTCATCCCATCGAATATTTTGAAACTAATTTGACTGGAAGTTGTTGCTGCCTATGGCAGCAAGAACTTCCAATCAAATTGGTTTCAAAATATTCAATAGCCTACTTGTAGGATTGCGTTTACACCACATTGCCAAACTATAGCTGGCGCCTCTATGACTGAGCGTATATACCGAGGCAGACACGCTAGGATTTTTCTGATTGGTTGAAAAGTAAATCATACCAACATTTAACTACTAAATCCTGAATATCTTTCCTTAGCGGCGTGATAAAAAGCTTAAAACTACCTGGATAGTTTATGACCGTCGTGTTAGATCACCTGAATAGCTATCAAGAGATGGGATTAGTTATCCTTTAAAATGTTTTTCTTTTTGTTTCTGGAAACACGATAACTTATTTATGAGCTGAACTGGATGCTAAAAGGCGTTCTGGAGTTGTGTAAGTCCCAGATCGAAGTTACTGCTTATATAGGCAGTCTGGCCACATGCAACGTAGGCATACATGCCACGATCCAATAGGTGTGTCTTAGGCCGTGTTCTCACTAGAGAGTTAATCTTGAATAACGCCATACGTCAGTATGACATTATTCAGGTTAAGTTTCGAGTGAGAACACGGCCTTAGAATGCAGTAGTGAACAAACAAAATTGGCTAGAGTAAAAATAAAACCGGACAGACATATTCCATTCTCCTACTCAACGTGATTATGTGTATAGAAAGCTAAAAATGCTAAATCTCAATTTCCAATTTATCTGGAAGTTTCCAAGTTAGTTGATGACAATATGTATCTTATAGAAAACGGACCCCGAGTGGAGTAACTACATGTCGCGTAGGCTGACGTCATAATCAATTACATGTACCATGAATGACGCAATTAAGTTTGTCACCAACACATTAATGATGACGGACTAAGCGTTGTGTACGAATTGTATGTCTTTACTCGTTACGGCCATAGGAAGCAACAGCGCCCAGTCAAATTAATTTCAAAATGTTCAGCAGCTTACATGTATAGTTTTCTGGAAATAGATAGTCATGGAGTTCAGGGACAGATCGATCCCAACACGATCTATGGCGAAGTATGGGCGGAGCTTAACAAGAGATGGGCGGGGCATAGCTAAATCTGGAGGAATTTTCATTTGTCGTATTCAAATAACAAAAAAAACCACTTTATTTTCATGTAACCCCCCCCCCCCCCACACACACACACACACTCCCCCCCCCCCCCCCCCCCTGCAATCTAAAGCCGTGTTCTCCCTAGAGACTAATTAACCGGCGTACCGCCATAGTGAGGTATGGCGTTATTCCTGATTTAAGCTAGGATTCGATTAACGCGTATGCGTATGCGTATGCGTATGCGTATGCGTATGCGTATGCGTATCCGAATGAGTGATTCCATTTGTACGTATGCGTAATCGTATGCTTATGTGTCCGAAAACATAAATTTTATTCAATTCTAGGCCAATCAAGTGGACTGCTACTACTGGTGCTGCTGCTGCTGCTGCTACTACTACTACTACTACTACTACTACTACTACTACTACTACTACTACTACTACTACTACTACTACTACTACTACTACTACTACTGCTACTGCTACTACTACTACTACTACTACTACTACTACTACTACTACTATGGTCTGTATTGCTGACAATTAAAAGGGATGGATATTTTCTAAATAATTCTATCAGCCTTTCACATTCCAGCACGGTTATTATGAATTTAACTTTTATTTTGAAACACATGGTCAGAATGGCGCGTCGATTTGGGGAAAGCCCATGAATGACGCAATAATAACGTCATTTTCAAGGAATCCCACATCCGAATGCTGTCCGTATCTGAATGAAATCGCTACATGTAGCGAACGGATTCGGATACGGACAGGTTTCGCATACGCATACGGACATATGGAATCATACCATCTATTTGTAATTGCAGCGAAAAAAAAATCGGATACGCATACGCATACGCATACGCATACGCATACGCTTACGCATACGCGTTAATGGAATCATAGCTTAACTTTCCAGTGAGAACACGGCCTTAGTTAATAAGTAATCTTCATCGTAGTCCAGACAATTTATTGTTAACATCTATCTGGTGAGCTCCACGTTGTTGAAAATTCCACCAGCATTCTGAAGCGCATCTACATGCCCGAACTGAATAGTAAACTTAAAGAGAGTAGACAGGTTATAGAGAATGCATAATAACATTGAATGCTGTTGGATACTTTAATAAATATTCTAACTTATTCCCGATTGAGTGTGGATTCAATTCCATACCTTTCGCATTATATCCCCCCTCACGTGTATCCACATACTCCGCCGTGATTACATCTTCCAAATTAAGTGTGCCTGGAAGGTTAGTAAGCATTTAATACTCAAAATTAAAACCGCTTCTGGGGTGGTCGTGAAAAATGTCTATTTGCAGGAAAAGAGAAGACATTATTCGAAAATCTACCACTAAAATGACTGGCTCGATAGCCGATCAAGTCATTCTAGTGATGCAATTAAAAAAATATTCCTCTCTTGTTCTACACATTGACTTCTTTTATGAGAAAATTTGAATTATTTTAAACAAATTTGAGGGTTAATGAAGAAAAAGAAGAAAAAGAAGGAGGAAGAGGATGAGGAGGTGGAGGAAGGGGAGGAGGAGGATAGAGGAGGAGGAGGAGGAGGAGGAGGAGGAGGAAGAGGAGGAGGAGGAGGAAGGGGAGGAGGAGGAGGAGGAAGGGGAAGAGGAGGAGAAGGAGGGAGAAGGGGAAGAGGAGGAGGATGAGGATGGGGAAGGGGAGGAGGAGGAGGAGGAAGGAGGAGGATGAGGAAGGAGGAGGAGGAGGAGGAGAAGGAAGGGGAAGAGGAGGAGGAGGAAGGGGAGGATGAGGAGGAGGAGGAGGAGGAAGGGGAGGAGGAGGAGGGGAGGAGGAAGGGGAAGAGGAGGAGGAGGAAGGAGAGGAGGAGGAGGAGGAGGAGGAAGGTGGAAGGGGAAGAGGAGGAGGAGGAAGGGGAGGAGGAGGATGAGGAGGATGAGGAGGAAGGGGAAGAGGACGAGGAGGATGAGGAGGAGGAGGAGGAGAAGGAAGGAGGAGGAGGAAGGAGGAGGAGGAGGCGGAGGAGGAGGAGGGAGAGTAGGAGAAAGAGAAGAAAGAGTAAAAGAAGAAAAGTAGAAGAGGAAGAAGAAGAAGACGAAGAAGACTTTTCATGGTACTTAATTTACAGTTTTAAAATAACAGATTACATTACACCTTAAAACATATCAATCACGCAAGACTTAGCTTCCTGTTAAAAACAATGCATTTCCCAACCGAACAGAAAAAACTGGACCAACAACGATCACAAATGTATCAGCACAATGATCCGGCACAATGGTAGAAAAATGCTCCCGTCTCAAATCACTAGCAGCTCGTCACCAGACTACCCTCTCGTCAGTAATGTTTCACAAACCTCCATTAAAATTAAGTTCGCCATTTTCTACGCTACATATCAAAGGCCCAAAAACAGTTGAAGTGATCTAAAGATCCTTCATATATTTGCTATTGAAATTCGATGTGAATTCGTGATCTCATTCTCGACAGACACTCCCTAAAGAGTATCCGTCTGTTCACGTCCATCCTTTAGTCGTTGACGTGTTACGTATGTTGCCATTTTTGCGTTCGCAATAACCCAGTTAAATAAACGATGTCGGATGTTACGTTCAGATTTACGGGAACATTGAGGACAGTTAACACATTGTATGTAATCAATAGGGTGAAAGGCATCAATGTCCAACAAAAGTAAAGCAGTCCGTCTGATAGCTAGAAGCACCAGTATGAGACGAGAGCATGTAACGAACATATGTGCACGGTCATCTTGCTGACCACATTCTACACAAGCTTTATTAGTACGGAACCCAGCTCGGTAAAGAGCTCGGTATTCTCCAGGACAGATCTCCTTCATAATTGGTACAAGGATATTTATAAAAACATCGACAATATGTTACTGATGAAGTATCTAATGATAGCATATCAAACCGTATGGTACTGGCACAATTGTTCAAACTGACTCCATAATAATTTATTAATGATAATATATAGAAATGTTTTTTTTCAATTCATGTATATGTAGATACGGCTAATACACCATCTTTAAATGTAGACGATTGCTCAATGTCATATGATGATTGAGGAATGTGGCTGGGATGTTTTAGCATATCAATCTACTCATAGGGAATACTATTCCACAACATGTCTAATATATTGTGCACTAACCCTTCAGAACGATTTCGTAATTTATGAGGCAAGATGTCAATTGAAATTTTCTTATCATTATGTACAATATCACCTATAACTGTAACTCTTGCTCTAGTAAAATCGTCACAGAAACAGAGTCTTGTTATAGTATTTCGTATGAGTGGATTAAAAAGATTGGTTAATTTAAAACATCTGCTCTACAAGCCGGTTGTGATACTCTTGTGACTTTAAAGAAAAACCATGAGCTTAATCAGGATTTGTAAAAGTTAGATCATATGTCACAAAGTGTATTTATATCAAAATGTATAAAGAAGAAGAAGAAGAAGAAGAAGAAGAAGAAGTCGATGACTGTCACGACCGACCGTTGTCGTTGTGGTTGATGCTAGTGTTGTTGATGAAGCTGCTGCTGCTGCTGCCGACGAAAACGACGACGACGACGACGACGACGACGACGACGACGACAACGACGACGACGACGACGAAGCCGACGACGACGACGACGACGGATGATGATGATGATGATGATGATGATGATGATATACCTGGGGTCGGTGGGATTGCTGACACACGTGGAGAGCTCGATGATACAACATACTCTTTGACTGAATTGGATGAGATATCGCCTAAAAAATTCGAACAATTATTGTCTTTGATCGACTCGCACGGTGATGGATGGGGGAGGAAGTGAGGAATGGAGGGGGAGGAGGGAGAGAGAGAGAGAGAGAGAGAGAGAGAGAGAGAGCGAGAGAGAAAGAGAGAGAGAGAGGGGGGGGGGAGGGGGAGGGAGAGAGGGAGAGGGAGGGGGGGGGGAGAGAGCTATCAATATACAACTAATTGTTTCGACCTCCCTCACCATCCTCTCTTAAACTCTCTGTTTGATAATCAAATACGCCACGCACTACTGACGTAAAAATCGAAATGACGTAGACCTCTTCTTCACGAAACTCGAAAAGTCGGTTGTGTGTATGAATTGTATGTTTCTGACGAATTTACTATTTAATAAACATTATGTTGAATATTTTGAAACTAATTTGACTGGAAGCTGTTGTTGCCATTTCAACAGCTTACATGTACAGTCACATCGAAATAAGGAATTATGAAAATTAGGAGATCAAAGCATTATAAATCGCTGCCATAACGAGTACAGAAAATGGGCGGAGGTTAGTTAGAAATTGACGGGGAATAGCTAGAAATGTATTCTGTTGAATATTTTTAGATTAATTTGACTGGGAGGTGTTGTTATATGCAGGATGAGCTAGCTGTTGCTGCGTTGCTATAGACAGGTGTTGCTGTTATATGCAACAGGAGATAGCTGCTGCTGCGTTGTTATAGTCTCCACGCAAATAACTTTTCAAACAAAAAATTTTCAACAGCTTCCGTGTATAGGTACCTCGAGATTGAGATTCTTGGAATTCAACACGTGTAAAAAAAGTTGGCGTAGATCAGCTATAAATGGATTCCTGTAGGTTATACACTTACCCAAAACACTGTATTCACAAATGTAACCGAGTGATAGAGCCACAGGGCAGCCCGCCATAACCCAACCACCAGTATCCATGATATAACCGCAGTCATAGACAGGGCCATTGTGCACTGAAGAACAATAGGAAAGTTGTTAGCCACACATACGCGTACTTGCGTGTGTGCCTGCATGCGTGTGTGCATACGTGCACATTTGCGTACGTATGTACATGCGTGCTTGCATGCCTGCGTGCTTGCGCGCGCGTGTGATCGAGTGCGTGCGCGTGTGCGCGTTCACGCGATCTGGCGGACGGACGGGCGGGCGGCGCGCGCGTGCGTACGTGCTTCCGTACGTGAGCGCGTGTGAGTGATGTATTTGTTTATGACGTCAGATATTTGAGTAATAGATCGGCCCCTCGATTATGATCCACTGACCTGATTTCCAATTTGTGTAGGTAACCTCTTTTCCGGTAGTCCATCGCCATTCCCCATCCGTTGACCGTGTTATACCGATCAGAACATACTTCGACATAAACGCATTTATCGGATGTAATCCGGGTTGATTCTTGATGAAGTGGTTTTCAGCTGCAGTTTCAATTGTGACCAAATGTGCAGACCTTCGCCGACAGTCAGCGTCGGCAATCGCATATGAGATACTCATAAAGGTAGGGGCCACTAACCAGTAGCAAGCGTACCCATCCTGCCATGGCAGCCATCCACTGCGACAGTCTATTGGGGCTGTAATGGAAAAAGAGACACGTTTCGAAGTGGAGCAATCCAGTTTATCGAACTATCATAATCAACAACGCCACATGTAAGCTGACGTTATAATCAATTACGTCATTAACAACGCGATTTACTCCGTCATATACACATAATAGTCCGTCCAGTTGTACGAATTGTATGTCTTTACTATCTAATAAACTTTCTGTTGAATATTTTGAAACTAATTTGACTGGACGCTGCTGCTGGCATAAGCAATTAGACTTCGGAGGTCGTCGAAATATGTTCCTCTCGACTTTACAAAAGTATAAGCCACACAGCTATTTCTAGTTTGTACAAAAACGAAGACAATTGACTGTTGGTAGCGGAAGGAACCAATCTTTAATACAAATTGCTATCATCAACATGATAAACCTTTAACTCAAGCACATTCGAGCAATCTTTACATTTAGACAGTGCAATGTTAGTGAGGCCATTTTTAGGCAAGAACAGTTGGCCGATTTACACTAGTAAAACAGCCACTCTTTAAAGGTTCCAAGACAGCCTGCAGTGCTGGTTTATTCAGGCATTTGATTGGAACACATCCACCCTCGGGATCGACTTCCCATCCATTCTGTTAAATCGGAGAAAACATGCGATTTTGGGAAATGTACGCATTGGCATATAAGATAGTTAGCTTGGCGAATGTGAGGGATTAGAATTCCCCGTGTAGGAAGGAGCTTCTCAGCCTCGATGGTTTTTTGCGAAATACCTACTACCGAAGAGCATAGCGAGTCTCCTGCATGACTACTACTCTCAGATGTATACTCTTGCCTGTGACCTCCACATATTTTAACTATGAATGGGACATTACCCGTCTTCTGCAATGTTTTCATCATTACATCATTGTGGTGCAGTGGCAGGTAGGCATATATCCACGTTTTCTGATACGCTACCAAATTTTCTAATCCGGTTCGCACCAGTAAAATGATACAGGCCAACCAATCCGCTTGATTTTTCCAATCCGATTGTTGTCACCTAGTCACGAACATCGATTTCTTATTTCACTCCATTTCTAGTCAGGAGATGGATCTAGCAAATACACCCACGCGCCTTGGAATGAGGAGACCAGACATCGATAGACTCTCGTACGATATCAACCACGCGCAAAGGAATCATTGTGCCAGCCCCCTCATGGGCTGCATGCATTCAGATATTAGGTCAGGCTGGTTCGACATTACTTTCTCTCGATATTCCACCACCAGATCCTGTCTGGTTTCTCTAAATCCCTTCAAGTGAGCCTCGCTCATTAGGTTATTAAGCGGAGATTTGATTTTGAGTTCGATAATAGTTTTAATGACACTTTTGCTACGCTCATTTCACTGTGAACCTTGGATTCATTTTGCAGATGTTTTTTTCTCGGCTAACTTGGCTCGAGTTCTGTTTCTTAGTGACATCTTCAGGTAACAATCAAATATTACTAGTCCCTGTGGACACAGTCCAGTAAAATACGGCTGATCCTGGAATAAGCTGCAATAAAAGACATATTTCCTTTTAAATTACTAATGCGCACACATTAAACATTATATAAAAAATCCAACAAAATCCGCAACCAGGAAATGGGATAATTTAGCAAAAATCCAAACAACGACACCAACTTTGAGGCCCTGTATCTCCTAAACGATTGGGTATTTATTAGAAAGAAATATGATACCAAAGACTCAAATTAGCTTGTTGAAAAAACATTATGGCGTACCTAAGACGACCTGACCTAAATATGACGTCATAATATATCATAAGGGCTGGAAATCCTTCAAATTTTGACGAAAAACGAATTGTTTCCATATTTTCGGCAAATACAATATAATCATAGATATGTTGCCTTCCTAATCATTATTAATCTTTGATGGTGTAATGTTACAAACTGGTCCATGTAGGAAGGATTCTAACAATTCACCTTTCCAGAGTATCCATCCATCATCTGACCTCGCATGACGTCATAATCAGCTCAGCGAGTGCATGATGACGTCACAATCATTACGTTACACAGGTGTCCATATAGACCGTCATCAAATCTCAAACAATCCGACACGTTGTATGAATTGTATGTCTTTGTAATTGTTTGCTATTTAATACACATGCTTTTGAATATTTTGAAACTAATTTGACTGGGCGCTGCAAGAGCACCCATTCAAATTAATTACAAAATATTCATAGCTTACCTGTATAATTTTCTTGAAATCGATAGTCAGGGAGTTCAGAGATCGATCGATCGCAACACGAGCGAGGTGTGGGTGGAGCTTAGCTAGAGATGGACGGGCATAGCTAAAATGCAAAGGTCCATTATTCTATGCATTTGATGAATAATTCAAAACAGCATCAAACCACACGAGGTCATCAAGTTCTTCAACGTCAAGTGAACAATTTTGGCACCACCACCACACCCACCCCACCTTGGCAATCACCACATAACCTAGAGCATTCAGCTTCATGCTCTCTATAGCTACACCTTTTAGTAGCACAATCCTTTTACAATGACGCCTGGTTACCTTCAGAAGAGATTCCGGAGCTTGTGTGAATCCCATTGCCTTAGGTTTAAATTTGATCTTGCGTAACAACAACCTTTACAACCCCAACTTACCCATCCAAACTTGAACCTGATAATACACATGATAAGTGTGATGCCTGACGGCTTCTGATGCTGGTGGAGGCTTTTTAAATTCAACGCAGAGTCTAAGGTATCATAAACCCACCTTCACACAGACAGATCAATGCCTTTCCATCGGCTTCGCGAATTTTCTCGCGATTCTGATCACAACCCAATGCCTCTGCCCACTTCATGAAGAACTTATAAGTTTGTGCGTTTTTAAGTGGGGTACCTTTTCCAATTCCAAATAATCTGGAAATCACATGTATGAATGCCAGAGTATAGCGAACTTGGTCACTGAGATTTCCCCTTAAAGCTAGAATATCCCAACCTGGATACCTAGCTGTCGATTTATCTGACTTTTTGTCAAAATAACCTTTGTTTCTGGTCTTAGATGGTGGAAAAGCACTACTAAAATAGCAGTGCCTTCGCCAAAAACATGTGTAATTACAGTCGTGGCATAGTTGACTCCAGTCTTGGTTATTAACAAGTCAACATCTCTATCTGCATTTATCGTTTGTACTCCATTTTCCTGCATCTTTCTATCAATGATGTTGATAAAGCTTTGTTTGCTCTCAGCATTAGCTAAAAAACGGCCTTCCTTTGATTTTAATGGCAAGCTGGCACTAAGGAGGACATGTGGCCCAACAGTCCCCTTTGAACGTCTTTGGTGTGCTGCATCTTTAGTTGATGATCCTTTGTAACCATCAAGTACCCCGGTTGTGTTAGTAAAGCGTTTCGTTACATAGTTCACATACAGGTCGGTTATCTCTTTCAAGAGTTGTACCCTCTTCATAGAATAGTCTGTGAGGCAAACACCGACCATCCAACACAGTAATTTCGGGTGTTTCTGGAGGCTTGCCCTATCTCCTTTGACATTGCATCTGCAAGCTATGGCTTGTTTGGCTCCCGATGCAATCTGGTTTAGTTGAATAGAACTGGTGGATAAGTGGACGGCTCATACTTGAATAGCTCATCCAGACTACAGTCCCTATTGTTAGCAATGATTATCATTCTCTGAAAGAGGAGCTGCGAATCCACTGATACTGTCTCGCCATTGAATGACAAAGCCTTTTGTCCTAGTGTTTCTACATGGTCTTCTCTTTTAATGCGTTCTGTCTTTCCATTTTAATCAGTATGGACATTCCGACTTCACCAGCTTTATGAGGATTTGCAGATTATGAACCAATTGCACCTGTTGCTTTATTGTAGAACTCCTCGTTTTCTTAAAATGGATTGCGATCTGGTAGAAATTCAAATATTTTCTCACCATCCTTCTGGTCTCTGGTTCATCTTGCAACTGTCATGACCTTGTGTTGCTCACTTGTACTGTATTAATGTCCTGTCAGTTCTTGCAGCATTTCATTAACCTCAGCACAAACAGGCATGAGTAAAAGCCAAGAAATGCGCAGCTTTACATCCATGCCTCGGCAGCGAGTAAGGCCACCAGTACTTTTCAAAGACCTCATCAATATTTGCTCTATCACTAGGTCAGTCGGCTATCCAGACCAGCACCGATTGGGTGGTTCTACGGGTGACGAATATGCCAGTGTAAAACTGTTAGAAAATATCAGACTTTGATACTTCTAGGTCCAACATATCTTGTTTGTTGAGATAAACAGACGTTGCGTAGCTTGAGTGGCCAGTGGCAGCATAGAAGGGAAGTATTCTCTACCGTGTACTTAAATACAGCATGATTTGGCCCACTTATTGATAATTGAGTAGCGATCGCAATAGAGTCACCATAGTCATATATTGGACCCATAAAGTGCCAGTTGAATTTTGTGGGATCTTCGCCTTTTCATTTTCAAGCTTGTTTTTATGCGCACTATGGATTTTTCAGCACAATCAAAGTACATCTCCTCTAGGTCTGTCTGACACTGACATTTTATTCAGTTCTGCCTCCACAACATGAAATGAAATATCATATGCATGACATGACCAATAACTCCAATATAACTCATAGTAAAATCAAAACGTCCCAAATTCAGAACTATTTGTTTAAGTGCAATGTCTTCCTTTTCCCTTACAATGGTGGTCTTGGGCTTCCACCACAATCGCGAATCAAATGTTAAGATTGGTCTCATTCCTTGAAGTATAATCTCCGATGCAATACAATGCAGAGTGGAAAATGTGCCTTCATGTCCGTTGAATCCATGTCTGCCATTGGAAGACAATGAATCGATGCTTTCACATGAGACAAGGCTCTTGAAACCACTTGCATCATTCCAGACCACCCTGACCATGTTGGCCACAATGGTCAAGATAGTGTCCACAAGGTCTTTAGTTGTTCACGCTCATCATGTGCAGTGATCATTGGTAATTTCTTGTACACCAATTCAACACTTCTCCCAATCAGAGAGTGGTAGTATTTGATGGCGGTCCTTGCATCTTGGAAACTATTATCAGCTGATTGTATTCTAGGCAGGACCTGTTTCTATTGTTTCTATTTGATTCCATGAGTCACAGCTTGCCCAAGTCGTGGAATGTCCCACAGCCATCCAATGTACATATAACATGGCTAACATTGTCAGCTATGTAATAAAAATGATTTTTTTGATCGTTTTTAGTATTACTCAGTCTATTCACTGCTTTAAAATTAAAGGTATTCAATTAATTCTGGTTATTTATTTGACTTTCGTCAGTTGGTCAATATATAACAAAGTTTCAGCAATCTTACATTCACTGAAAACAAATTTCCAAACAGATATGACCTTAGTTGTAATCCAAATGACGGAATTCATGCAATAATTCTGGAATAATTACACGTAATTACGTTATGTAGCGTAATTACATAATATTATATTTTCATGGAGCGAAATTGAATCATTTGTATAATATTTCTATCTACTTATAATACAGTTATAGGGTAAACAACCGACTTTTTAGGAGATACAGGGCCTCAAATTGGGCGTTGTCAGCCATATTGGATTTTTGCTAAATTAACCCCTTTCCTGGTGTCGGATCTTGTCGGATCTTTGGATATAATGTACAATGCTGTTCGATTATGGAAATAAATAATCGATTATGATGTCTGGAAAATAATCGATTTAATCAGATAATCGATTATTTAATCCTGAAACTTTGGAAGTAGCAACTACGTAGTGATGGAGGGGGGGGGGGAGGGGAGGGGGAGAGAATAGCTTTCTTAAACTTAATAATAATAATAATAATAATAATAATAATAATAATAATAATAATAATAATAATGAATGAATGAATGAATGAATGAATGAATGAATGAATGGAATAAATAAATAAATAATTAAATAAATGAATACGTTTCACATATTTCGCAGCACTATAAAAGTCGAATAATTTGAAAATCATTTGACTGCAAGTTGTTGCTACCTTAGGCAGCAACAGTTTTAAGTCAAATTAGTTTTAAAAAATCGTCAGAATTTGTGAAAATTCGCATCGAAAATTTGAATTTACTATGAAGAATAGTAATTAATTTTATTACAGTTTCTGGCAAAATGGCCACCAACACTTGCACCTTTAGCCGTCAGAGGGGGTTATTAAACAGTAGCAAACAAATATTCCTGATCAATGGCGTATGAAGAAATCACGTATAAACATTCGCGTGCATAGATTATGACTCGGAAGGTGGTGGCTTAAATGTCAGGAATAGATGTTTATACAACCACCTTACTAGGACAATCACACCACCGATGCATTAGCTGTATTGCAAGACTCATCTCTAAAGCTTCTCAGCTTCTGTGATCTCGATAAATACATACACTTCTCTAATTATTTCTAGCAAACAGGAATTATGAGGGGCAGAGGTTCAACAAAAAGCTAAGAGTATATTATCATGTGATTTACACACGAAAACTGGATACACTACCGACTTTGCGAAGCCTCGTAAGTGATTGGTTTCATTAAGATGGCGTTTTAGAAGAATATTGAATCGAGCACTGGATGAGACGTATTATTTCTAGATTGATTGATGCTTTAACTAATTGTTTGAATTCGTAGTGAATCTGAGCTGTTTGCTCATAGATATTCCCGAATATATCGATTTGCTCGTGGATTTGGAAACCCGATTCTCCACTGTGCTTGTGGGATAAAAAATGATACACAATGGTTTAATGAGTTTTATACAATGGAATACAAGATTGCTTATGTGGTAAAACAGATGTACAAAGGATTAATCATTTCATGTCAGAACCAGCCCAACTCGGCCTCGATAGTGGTCTTAATGAATGGCTATTTGTGGGTCAAGAGAAGACAATTTTTGAAGATTTACCACTGGACTGCTTGACTCAATGACTGAGCCAGGGATTTCAGTGGTAGATTTTCACGAATAATCTACTTTTGGCCTGCAAATGAATATTTAATAAGCAAATTTTTTAACTTTCTTAACCAAATTTAACCATTAAAGTGTTAATCAATGCTATACATTGGTATATACTCATATTAACCCGTAGAACCCTAAATACAAAATACAAAAAATCCATCTTCAATGCAATAATTATTTTGTTGAATATTTTGAAGCCAATTTGCCTAGGAGATGTTACTGCTTATGGCTGCCTATGGCAGTAACATCTTGTCACGTTAGCTTCAATATGTTCATCAGCTTACCTAAAATAATAGACCTGTCCAGTTTTAGCTATGCCCCGCCCATCTCTATCTAAGCTCCAACCACACCTTGCTAGGGCAGCAACAGCGCCCAGCAGCAACAGCATCCAGTCAAATTAGTTTTAAAATATTCGACAGAACGTTTATTAAATAGTAAATAAAATACAATTCGCACAACGTGTCGAACTAAATCTAATCATTCATGACGTAGTTGATTATGACGTCATATGATTGATTTCGGAAATGGATTCATGAATTATCTTGGCATTGAGATTCTGGGTATATAGGGGTTTAAGTCTCAATGTGGGATGTTAGTTACACCAGTGCTTTGGCGGGGTGTGGTGGGGGGGGGGGTCGGGGAGGGGGGGGGGCAGGATTGTACAGGCTGCACACGCGCTAACGTTGTATTACCCGAGCGCAATGATCTTAACCAATCAAATAACAGCATATGATCATGTGACACTACTGAGAGGTAATAAATATACAACTCACGAGAAGCGTCTTTCTCGCAGATGTACGCAACATGAGTATCGTTGGTGTAGCAGCTTGTTGTATACCAGTAACCATCCAATGCTATCCTGGCACAGCTGTGTTCTGATTTGAATTTGGCTGCGAATACATATACAGAAATCTGACCTGCTATATTTAACATTAATCTCAGCTGCAAATACATATATAGATCTGAGCTGCTAGAGTTAATATCAATATTGGCTGCAACTACAACACATAAATTTGAGCTGCTACATTTAGCACCAGCTTCGGCTGCAAATACACATACATAAACCTGAGCTGCTACAACTTAGCACCAATCTCGACTGCAAATACATTTCAGCTGTCTCATTTAGCATCAAACTCGACTGAAAATACATTTCAGCTGCTACATTCAGCATCAGTATCGACTGCAAATACATTTCGGCTGCTACATTTAGCATCAATATCGACTGCAAATACATTTCAGCTGCTACATTTAGCATCAACCTCGACTGCAAATACATTTGAACTGCTACATTTATCATGAATCTCGACTGCAAATACATTTCGGCTGCTACATTTAGCATGAATCTCGACTGCAAATACATTTCAGCTGCTACATTTAGCATCAACCTCGACTGCAAATACATTTGAACTGCTACATTTATCATGAATCTCGACTGCAACTACATTTGAGCTGCTACATTTAACATGACTCTTGGCTGCAAGTATAAAAAATAAATGTGAGTTGCTACAATCTGCACCAATTTTCGATGTAAATACGCATACATAAATCTGAGCTACTACGTTTAGTATCAAGGTAAATGTTAAAAATACTCTCCGCATGGCCTGAAAATAGATAATCTTTTGCCATGAAAGGGTTATGGAACTGATATTTAGACACAAGGCAACAAATCATCTCACGATCAAGTGTGGCACGATGTCTAAATATTGTTTAACCCTTTAACACTTAAATTTGTTCAAGAAAATTTCATTTTTTTCCTCATTCCAAATGTCCATTTGCAGACCCAGAGACTATTTTTGAAAATATACCACTGGAATGGCTGGCTCGGTTAAATGCTTACACTTTTTCCAGAATGAAAATATAACAGTCTCGCCAGTTATCCACACCCAATCGCCACTGTATGATTTTCTCAGGCCTATGAGTCTTGTCGCTTCAGTATTCCCAAACATACTCAGGAACCATGCGTTCTTAGATCTGCTATTCAGCTCGATGTATTTGTTTTGAGCAAGGCTCTCGATAGTAACAAGATGCGCTGACGACTTTTGGCATTCTATCGCAGCGGCATCGTAGATTGACCCACGCGTAGGAGCTAGGCTGAACCTTCTAAAACAGGAACTGTCTTCTTGCCACACGAACCATTCATCACCGCAGGTAACTGGAGCTAGTAATTGAGGAGAAATCACATTGTGATTATCTTGTTTTTAACATCAGCAGCAGCAGCAGCATTAGCAGCAGCAGCAGCAGCAGCAGCAGCAGCAGCAGCAGCAGCAGCAGCAGCAGCAGCAGCAGCAGCAGCAGCAGCAGCAGCAGCAGCAGCAGCATCATTAGTCGTTACCGCCGCTGCTTCTGCCGCCGCCGTCACTGGATGCCGCTACTGCTGCCACCACCACCGCCACCGCCAACGCCGCCGCCGCCGCCACCACCGCTGCAACCACCAGCAGCACAACGACCACCGCCACCGTCACCGTCACCGCCACCACCACCACCACCACTACCACCACCACCACCACCACCACCATCATCATCATCATCGCTGTCATTATATAAAATATCGGAGAAAATGGGGACAGACTAAGGCATTTGAAATGTCAATACCTAACACTGTATTACAAAGACTGACCTTCAGTTACAGGAACAGACGCATTCATCTCCTTGTCTCGATCAATGAACGACTGCGTGTTGTTAACGTACTCCAGCTGTCCTTCTGACAATCCATCAGCCGCTCTCCCCCAAATACACAACAATAGAGTAACGATGACGACTGCCAATATCTGTAATGATGAGTAGTAACCCGCCATCTCATGGGGGTGGGGCCCTCTGAAATAGACATATCCAGTTTATCTATCACTCATATAATGTAATAATCAACTACGTGACGTTTAGATCACGTCATAAGCAATGATGTCATGAATTACGTTGGAAGTCCATCACGAACGTTTAATTGATGATGGACTAAGCGTTGTTGTACAAATTTTATGTATTTACTATTTAATAAACATTATGTTGAATATTTGAAACTAATTTGTCTGGGCGATGTTGCTGCCATAGCCCAGTAAAATTAGTTTCAAAGTATTCAACAGCTTCCCTGTATAGTTTTCTGCAAATTGATTTTCACGAAGTTCAGGGATTGAAGTGTTGATAGAGCTTAGCTAGAGATAGGTGGGGCATAGCTAAAACTGCAATCATCCACTAGGTGGAATATAGGTGTCCATTCCTGGTTATGCCTCGCCCATTTTAGCTAAGTTATATCCACTTCTTACGCGTATTCGATATTATTTGAAATTATGAAACCTGAATTCCCAGAATAAAAATTTCAAGGTAATTATACCGGTAAGTTTCGAAACTAATTGGACTGGGGACTGTTCAACAGAATATTTATTAAATTCTAAATTCAATAAAGACATTCTATTCGTAACTTCGTGACAGACTTTTCGATTTTCGTGATGGAATTACATAGACAGCAACAACACCCAGTCAAATTAGTTTCAAAGTATTCAACAGCTTACCTGCATAGTTTTCTGGAAATTGACTGAGATTCAGAGAGTGCATGGATCAATTGAGCCCAACACGGGCAAAGCGGGGGCAGAGCCTAGCTAGAGATGGGCGGGGCATAGCTAAAGCTGGATTTCTCCATTACCATAATATCAATTTCAACGTAACTATACAGGTATGCTTTGGAGTATTTTGAAACTAAAGTCCCTGCGAGATGTTGCTACACAGATCATGATGTTGTGGAATGTAGCATTCTGATTGTGACCTCATCTAATGTGTGACGTATGGACATTTACAAGTTTATCGGACGATCGTCTCAATTCATATGACGTCACAATTAACTAAGTGAAATGTATGCTGGCGTCCTAATCATGACGTCATAAATGACTCGAAATAGCCCGTTTTTAACGCTTAATAGTCTGACACGTTGCACGAACTGTATGTCTTTAACATTTAATAAACATTCCGTTGAATATTTTGAGACTACTTTGACTGGCCGCTGTGGCTGCCATAGGCAGCAACATAACCCAGTCAAATTAGTTTCAAAATATTTAACAACATACCGATATAGTTTTCTGGAAATTGATAGTCAGGATGTTCAGAGATCGATCGATCACAACACGAGCGAGGTGTTGGTGGAGCTTAGCTACAGATTGGCGGGGCATAGCTAAAACTTGAAACGTCCATTGATTATGTAATCATATGCTTCGGTGACAGATAGGATCCCTCCATTGATTCCCAACTTCTATCTTTAATTGCTCAAACCAACTAAGATTTATTGCATACACACGCATTTTCATGATAGACACAATGAATTGATGTCCAACATTTTGAGTTACTCGGCCAAAGCTAAGAAGCATTATGTAATGGACATATTTTTCAAAATCACTAACTGCTGACCATATTCAACATCGTATATTGACTAATATCATCCCGTATTACATCAAACTTATTTCTAGAGGTTTGTCCATGGGTGGCACTGTGCTGTATGCTCAAATGTGCCACCTTACAATTTTGGCATACATCAATAAAAAATAACTAAATCATTAACAACTTTCTTGTATGTGACACGACAAGAGATTTGTTTCATCAATAATAACACTTAATTTGAAGATTTCATTTCACGCTTGAAATGCAGCATTCTGATTGGGCGAAACCTCCACTTGCTACGCCCCACACCCATGTTCATATTTCATGCCGATGGTTCGATGCATTCTCTTGACCAATAAAAATGCTACATTTTAAAGTTTTGAATGTCACATGGCTGTTCTCCTCCAATCAAATTGCTTTCCAACACGGAGTCTTCTAGATTCAAGATTCAAGATTCAAGATTATTTATTTCATGCTTAATATACAATATACAGACATTACAATTGGGCAGTCCATCAAAGGCAGAGCCTATGAGTCGATGGACCCCCTACACAAAAAAACTAAATATTACATTATATAAGGTGATAGTTAATTATTCAAACATCTGTGAGTAAACACGGAACACAGGACGGCACAACATCTATTTTTGTACCATATTCGCATGATTGTTCTACATGTAGCGTATTCTACATATAAAGGGTCTTTTAGATTGCAACTAGGATTTCTGATTGTAGATACGGGTTTTCCCAATATGGTACGGTGGGGTGGCGGGGGGGGGGGGAGGTAGGGGGTTGCTCAACAAAGGCACATAAGTATTTGGGGTGAGATGTTCTTGGTAGGTGTGACTTAGCTATTTTATAGTACAGTGTCGGATTGATAAAATGGGGAGTATTAGGTCAGAATCTGAAATAAATAAAGAGCATTGACACAGGATTGGTATAGATAGGATGGCCGGGATTGACTCATACTGGCAGTAATCGTCCACTACAGGTACAGAGTAAATATGAGATCTGGCTGCTAGGTGAGAAAAAGGTTTAGATTAGACACTTTCTACGCCTCTGCCCAGTTCACATAATTCCCCTTATTTATGCAATGCCTGGATATGTTAGGATTAGCCAGCCTGAAAGCTCCTGCTGCTTAGGTTGACGCAGTTGCATCCAGTCTACTCAGTCCGAAAAGATTCAGCATTGACCAGCTCACATATCTTGGATTGAAATTTATTGCTAGTGCTATGTGGAGCCTACTACACTCCATCACATCACCTCAGAATCATGTGTCCGTTATGGACGTGTGGGTTTTGATTGTATTCTCAATGGTTATTGGGCAGTTGGCTACATAATCCATTGAACAATGTCGAGAAAAATAAGAAATATATGTTGACTATCTGGAAATTATTTTAACTTGCAGCTGTCGCTGTCTAAGATAGACACAGGTTCCAATCAAATTTGTTTCTAAATATTCAACAGTTAATATATGATTCCGTTCAGTGAAATCAAGAAATTATGTTCGGTTACAGCTGAAAGAATTAATCCGTGTCGACCTGAGAGGTTTCAATTTTCAAATTCTTAGTTCTTCTATAATTAATTCGGATATTTCTTTATATAAATTATCATCATCTCGTCTTGACCTAATCCTTAGATGAAAATACTTGCATTTATGGTATTATATGTTGACCACGCTTGGCCACTGGGCCTTCATGTCTCCATGTCTGTTTGCATACCTACCTGCTTGCCATCTATCTACCTGCAAGCATACCTGTCTGCCTGCCTGCCTGCCTACCTGTCTGTCTATCTGTCTGTCTGTCGGTCTGTCTGTCTGTCTGTCTGTCTGTCTGTCTGTCTGTCTGTCTGTCTGTCTGTCTGTCTGTCTGCCTGCCTGCCTGCCTGCCTGCCTGCCTGCCTGCCTGTCTGTCTGTCTGTCTGTCTGTCTGTCTGTCTGTCTGTCTGTTTACCCGTATTTAAAAATTAACTAATTTAACTGGATGTTGTTGATAGCTACCCTTCCAGAAAATGTAGCTTTCAAAATGAAACACCGAGACAACTTACCTTCATTCACTACGAGAGAGTGAGCGAGCGCGACCAAGCGCGGACCACCTGCACTATTAAGAGTCCATTAAATATCCCCGAACATTAACCAGACTGACAGTTTCGATAGCGCAAATGGACTTACATATAACACATAAAAAATGGCTCTTATGTAAACTCGCACTAATGTGTTATACGTTTAAGTAGTAGTGTCGGAATTGAAATGATACCACCTCCCTCAACTGGCCGCCGTTCAGAGATCCGTGGCCCCCACCGCCCTCTCAATACCTAGGGAATAAGTTGTTGATTCGGGGGGCCCCCACGGAGCGCCGAACGGCTGCCTGGTAGTATGGGGTCTGAACGCCCATTTAGAGACAAGGTCTTGACGTACTCGATAACGGGTAAAGAGTAATACTGTCATGAAACAAAAAAACCCCAAAACAACTAAAAAAACTATAAAACTCCCGCGCCCCACCTCTTCGGGAGAACCCCACATTATCGCCAGCCCTGTCTGGCCAGCCTCTCTCTCTCTGCGATTTTTTCCCGGTGGCTCTCCGTTGCTCCGTACTGTCGACTTGGTACCACAGGCTTTTGATTTTTTTACTTTTGACTTTTTACTTTTGAGAGTTGAACCATGGTTTTTTTCATTAGAATCCAGAGCTGTTATCAACTGAGCCAATGGAGAACCGATAATTAGATTACAAATAATGATACTAATTGTTGTGCAATAATAGCAAACAGATCAATAACACACTGGTAACTACAAAATTACAGTCTATAATATATACATTATCTCGAAGTGACGTCAAGATCTAGAGGGTCTGATAAGCGCAGCAATACAGCAATGAGAACACATAACTTATCAGCTATAATTACTAATGCATACATGGCCGAGGTAGTTAATGCGTTGGATCCTCGTTTTATGTTATTAGCAAGCTTAAAATCACAGGTTCAATTCTCACTATTAGCATTTGTGGATAACTCGGCCATTTCTGGTCCGATTTTAAAATGGTAAACAGTTTTGAATTTCTCACTTCATTCCGGTCCTGATTGGTACCAAGAACGACGAGAATGAAGTTATTTCTCAGTACAATATAAGCATACACTCTCTCACAATACTGACACGTGGATCTGACGCGTGCGCATGCATGCTACGCGTTCTTACGGACTTAGCCATACCTCTCTCATAGGGCTTTATACACGCGCGCATACTATCCTATCCGCACATCGCCATACACATCTGACGCCCATTTAGAGACAGGCATCCACAGGGATATACACCAACCACAGGTACTGATCGCCAGCACCACACATAATAGGGTCTGAAAGCACATTTAGAGACAGACATCCACAGGGATATACACCACCCACAGGTACTGATCGCCAGCACCACACATAATAGGGTCTGAACACCCATTTAGAGACAGGCATCCACAGGGATATGCACCACCCACAGGTTCCAGGTACCGATCGCCAGCACCAACCATAATAGGGTCTGAACTCCCATTTAGAGACAGGCATCCACAGGGATATACACCACCCACAGGTTCCAGGTACTGATCGCCAGCACCACACATAATAGGGTCTGAACGCCCAATTAGAGACGGGCATCCACAGGGATATACACCACCCACAGGTTCCAGGTACTGATCGCCAGAACCACACATAATAGGGTCTGAACGCCCCTTTAGAGACATGCATCCACAGGGATATACACGACCCACAGGTTCCAGGTACTGATCGCCATCACCACACATAATAGGGTCTGAATGCCCATTTAGAGACAGGCATCCATAGGGATATACACCATGATTACTGTTGCACAGTTTTGCGCTATTGCAAAGCAATTCGGCCTTAGGGGCTACTCTAAGGTCAAGAAATCCGAGCTGCTCCAGATGATCGGACAGGCCCATGCCGAGGAGTGGCAGAATCGACTCTCCCGAGCAATGAAGATGGGATGGTTTCCAGTGCTTACCAAAGATGATCCTTGGAATCCGCTCAAGAAAGCACAGCGGATCCGTGAGGTTTGTCAGTTGGACGAGGAGGTGACTGCTAGCTTGCAAGCCAAGACTGTAATGAGGTGGATGACGGACCATCCACTGGAGCACTTACCTCCCCTACGCAGGATCACTAACCGAGTGATGAGGGGGCCAAGGTCTGAACCCTTAGCCCAGAGCATGAGGCGAGAAGGTGAACACATTCTCGACCAGCGTCTCAGCGAAAGGAAGACAGAGGATAGAGGACGCCGGTCGGTATGCTGGACATTCTTCAGAGGTCTAGAAGGAGACGTCACAGGCCAGATCATGCAAAAGATTCCAGCAGACTGTCTAGAATGCCTTCTACCTCCGCTACACCCATGCCTATCGCATCCATCACATCGAAGACAGTAGGGTGATGCTCTTCCACAAGGATGCTCCAGGGAGCGCGAGACTGATCACGATAGGAGCAGCTCAGGACTGGTTGGTAGCAAGAGAGCAAGCCCGCCTCGACACAGACAATATCGATCGACCCAACACCAAGTGGGCTTTCGTTCGATCCATCAACGTTGAGGTCAGGACTGTCATCGACCACCAACCTCTGCTTGGGACAGGCCCCTTCCCAGACTGGCTACTGCCTTAGCGGTGGAGTCAGACACCAGAAGGATGCATTGAGAGTGTAGATGTTCGGCCAGGAGAGCCCACAGCAAGATGTTTTTCCCGTGTCCTGATGGGGCAATGATCAGCACCACCTGGCCCGCATTGGCCGGCCTACTGTCGAATTGTACAGACATGCGTGTGGAGGATGGTTAGCACTTTGTCGCCGGTAGCCTTGTCTATATCTGGGAGACTAAACGGCAGTACTTCCTGCACCAGCTCTTTCGCCTGCAGAGCGGGTAATCCTGCACCTTCAGTGGATATGAAGGATGTGATGGAGGCATCAAGCATGAAATCCCAGCAGCAGCTGAGAAGAACACGTACAGGCCCTGTGTCAGCACCCACAGTGTCTAGTACATCCAGTATCTGCATGATACATGCACGGGAAGCCATGACTATCCTGTGGTCTTAGACGGCAAACCAAAGAACCCTGACTTCTTCACCTCTGGTAGCTGGAGGCTGGTGGTAGCATCTGTTCTGTCATCGACAGTGATATGGCTCAGGCCAAGGGTGCCTATCTTGAGATTCTCTCCATCCTGTCGGAATAAGCTCCATGGTTTCAGGAGATCCTTATCCAGGTCCTGTGCAAATGACTCAGCCATAACCTTGATGGCTCCAGCCTCATCGACTCCGAGCATACCGAGCATCGTCCCCCTGTCCTTGATGCCCATCTCCTTGCATACAATCTTGGCCTTGTTAATGGCCGATTGTCCTACTATATCAGTGTTCCCGATGAGATCTCAGGCTGGGATGCTACCTCGGATCTCCCGCGGGTCTCTCTACTCATCGAAGTCTAGGAAGGAGATAAGGGCAACAGTGTCCTCTGAACCGAGGCGTTCCTCGCCCAAGTGAGCAAGATCGCCTAGCTCTTTGCTTTCTAGGTCTGTGAGTGACAGAGTCATAATGCTATATACAGAGGGCCTAAACCTACTAGTCATACCCCCAGTGAAATAGTTGGGCATAGGGGGACCACGCAGTCGGCCAAGGAAATAGGTAGCAGTGCTCAGGGTACTGGCCCTCTCTGCAGGGGCATGCCTTGTGGGCGGTCCACCATTCCCTGGCATTGACATTCCTCAGTCCACATGCTACACACCGCCCTCTGGCACGCCATGCCTCATATGCTGCAGGGGTCTTGTGATCCATCTCTCATGATTCAGAGGTTTTAAACGTAGGCGAAGATGATCTCAGCCATTGCACTCGTTGCTATCCCTAGAACCGCGGCCTCCACTAGTGTAACACGTTCACCCATGATCTTGGCGGCAACAGTGTAGGAGGCACCACTGAGGGCGATCTTTGGGATGGGGTGAGTTATTCCGAGACAGTGCCCAGCGACACCATTCACCACTGTAGCGAGGACAGCCGCAGTGGCGGCAGGAAGAATCTCATTTCCCCCTGTCATCTTCACCACGGCCACATTCGCCACCACTTTACTGGTGACATGGACTGCCAGAGGTTTTGCTTTGGTCAGTAACTTCTGTGTCTTGGTTCACAACAGGTTCTCCACCTTCTGAAGACTCGCCTGGCTCTAGGGCAGTTGCTTCATGATCTATACCATTGACGGCATTGTTTAAGCACTGAGTATACAATGTTGTTAAATGTCTGTGTCCCCTGTCGAGAGAGCTAATAAGATCTTCCCAGTCTACATCTGCCAGGTGGCCAGGTTGGTACTCAGATATATTCATCTCTCTATTGAGACATCTTAAACATGTCCGGGCTCACGCTATGCGAGAAGTACTATGAGGTCTTCTGGAGGGAGTTGAGGGACTACAAGAAGAAGACACCAACACCAAATGAACTCGCTCAGCTCTCCAGTGCTGAGCTGACAGAGGAGCTGACAGCTGTGAAGCACTATCTAGGATTTGGTAAGGGGCAGCTCTGCTTCCTCGAATACCTTATCATGGGCGGGAATATCGTCGAGCAGCTCCTGCGAGCTAAAGGGTTCTACAAGGATCGGGAGTATCTGTCAGATGTGTTCCAGCAGTTGCAGACCTCCATTGCCTCACCTGACTCAGAGCTGAACAAGGCTCTGCGATACTACAAGCTGGAAAAAGGATGCACTGTGGAACCATCCAGCCCTTGGATGTGCATGTTGGCAGCGTGTATAGCGGCTGAGGGCAGGCCAATCTGGTTCAGTGTCTCACCGTGGTCCCCACTGCTACTTATAGCTGATCTGCCAGTGGCAGAGTAGGCTGATCCGGAGCGCCACGATAGCTAGGCCTGACAACACTCATAGACCCACCACGGGAAGCGGTGCCGTGTCGACTGGCTGCAGTGTCGGGGTCGGAGCTGCCATGGGAAGCGTCGTGTCGACTGGTGCAGTGTCAGGGTCAGAATGCCTAGAGCTGCCATGTCGACTTGCTGCAGTGTCAGGGTCAGAACGACGGTATGGCCCATACTATACGTAGGTGCGTTGATGTCAGTGTTGAAGCCGAAGTGGACACTGGGGGAACTCCCCTCGACTATCATGTTGTTATAGCCCCTGACTTGGAGGTCCTCGATGTTCACGATCATGTTGCTTGGAATCAACCGTAGGTGTGGTGAAATAGCAAAGTCAAGTTTGCGACGGGCCTTCTGCATCCCCTGTTGGAACTTAGCAAATAAGATATGGGATCTGCCACGATGATCATATCCTCAACGAGACTGATGAACATGGCCTGGACCTCTGCTCCGCTGACACCATCTATGGAATGACACAGCTTGGTCTGTGCTGTAAGGAGGCAGTAGCACAGTGCTTCCAGGGACTGGTTGATCCGAACGATCCCTGCTGGTGTGAGGCCTGAGGTAGTGTGTGGGACAAAGTACTTCCACACATCTGGATAGTCCAGCCACAAGCCAGTGATGTGCATATTTTGCACCAGCGCCCCAGGGTCAGAGGCTGGATCGAACGAGAATGGCCCTGTTTTCCGATGGCCTACTCGTTAGGGTGTTCGATAGGGGAATCCTGTGTAGTCATGTCTCGGGTCACCGTACATAACCCCTAGACCGCTGTTGTCACCACCATGCCACCGATAGTCTGGGTGAGCACTGAACTCTCTGTGCAGTCTGCTGGCCACTGAGACGCTATGACTGTTGAGCTGTGGGTCGAGGCATTTGTATCAGGGAGGCTTGCACCCAGCTCATGGAGGATTCGTCGCACCATGAAGTACATGTGGAATCTGAGACAGCTGGCGATGAGCACAGCTTCAGGAGTACCAGAATTGGAGTGAAGCAGTGTGGAACTTACTCCACATCCTGCTGTGGGACACCCACGGCAAAGTTCAGTTGCTGATTCCAGTATGAGAGGCCTTGAGCAGCCATCCAAGTATGTATGAGCTTGCTTCGCATCCTTGATGGTGATGGGGGCGGTTGGTCAGCGGTCGTGGGTTGATGGAGAAGCTGGTTCGGGACCGCCCATCCACTGTGATGGAGAACGGTGTTAGCTCTGGTATATCATCCAGTAGGCCTCTCAGGCCACTCAAGGGTGTACCCAGAAGGGGCGGTTGGCTCCGGATGACTGTCGTGAGGTTCAGTGGGAAGGCCATCTATACTGGTGTTCTTAAAGCTACCGTACAGACAGCACACTATTTGTGGTCATCTCGACTCCAGAGACAAGCGAGGTGACCTCGCCGTAACATCTTGTTATTTAACTCCTCCATATCAACCCGCCCACTGGAGTCTTTGAGGCATTGCTGTTGCACTTTAAGTTTCTTCATGTGGTACAGGGCTTGGACCTTCACTATATGATGGTACTCTTCATCGGTGACCTGGCCATCCTCGAGAGCTTTGCTGACAGACTCGTCGATAGTCCGTAGCATACTCTGTGCCAGTGCCATGTACTTAGCATGCTTCTTCAGCCTCCTTGTGATCTGCCGCTGCCCCACCCCCAGGCCCGTGGCCAAGACAGTGACAGCTAGTGTCACGTCACCCAGCAGGAAGGCGACGATGGCACCCACCCCTGTAGTGAGAGTGGCCACAGCTGCCACCCCAGCACTGGCTCCAATCACACCCGCAGCAGTGGTTGTATGCACGAGGATGTTATAGGCTCTCTTCTATTGCCTGCACGTTTTGCTGTACTTTTCTGCCTCATGGACGAGATTCTGTCTGATGGTATCTATCTGCTGTAGTCGCCAGCCATGGATGGTACCACCCTCGTCAGCCTTCAGGGAGTGGTATAGTTTTGGTTGCTTCTGCCAATCTGATTTTGCCATAGTATACCTGGAGATTAAACCTGCATCACCAGCAGAATCTGCTCATGAGTCATAGAAGGGTTCGTTTTGGAGAGCCTGGCGAACCGTGCCAGCTTGCTGGTGTCGAGACAGACGTCTCTTAGACAGGGGTCATCCAGCACTATGTCGGGTGCCAGTAGCTTTCTGAGAATGACATCTGGAACTTCACCTTATGCCCAAGATAGTAGGTCCGCTGCTGGATGGCTTTCTTGGTCTTACACTTCTGTGCCATCTCCTCTTCCCACTGTATGGCATCTGGCTCATCCTCGTCTGTGACATCATCATAGACATCTGGCTCATCGTCGTCTGTCAAGACTCCTGCGTCCCGCTTACTCTCCTCCAGGAAGGCCTTCCCATATCAGGAATCTTCACTGTTCCTTCGCCTCCTTGCAATGCTCACATTCTGTTGATACCAGCTCTCCTGCTGTAGTCGCTCTCCTTCTTGTTGACAGATCTGTTGCTGTGCGAACCTCTGCACAGGGGTCATGAAGGGCAACCCTCTATCAGGTTCATCATCTCGGCAAAGGTCAGATATTCCTGGTATGATATCATGTCAGGTCAATGAGTAATATGAGTGTAAACTCTAAATGGGCATCCGATATCCCATCCATGCTGGCATATATCTTAATGGAGGGGCTGTCAAACAGGTTATTTACAGGTGTGAACAGGCTAGGACTGATAGCTTTCCATAGGTTGGTATTGGCACTTGGGAGATACTCTATCACATCCCGGCCAACTTCTACCAGTGAGCTGCTGTGTGCACTGCCTGGAGGGTGATGTAGCACATCGGCGTGTATGTATGTTGTGCCCCGCCGGGGCACCTCGAAGAGGAACCATTCTACACGGTACTGTACCACCCATCTCCTCTCTAGAGAGGGTGAGATTACGTTCTCACCACCGGAGAGAAGCAGTCGGACAATCGGCATGGTAATATCTCCTGTTTAAACTCCTCCTTTAGAGTGCTATGGAACCCATATTTGCTCACTCGACTGGTCTTGCTGACCTGGCAGATGTGTATGCAGTTGATGCTGCCAAGGTAGAAGAGAGCGATGGCAAGTCATTCGCCCTACAGTACGAAGCAAACTCAAAGGCATTCTTCCTCCACCCCCATTGGTGGTGATGGGGTGGAGCTGTTCACAGACCTCAAGGATGTGTCGAAGGAGCGCCTGGGTTGCAACATAAATGGCCACAAGATCGTGTTTCGGTACGATTTCCTGAAGAGGAAATACATTCTCGCGCCGTCGATTGAGCTCTCTCAGATACAGAGGTGGCAGACATCAACACCCTAAATAACGACCTCAGTCTTCATCTGGTCAAACCCTATTCAAGTGGTGCCCCGCCAATGACCCATGATTGTCTGCTATTGACCCTGGCAAAAAACCTGCAGTTCATATTTCAGAAGAATGTAGTGTGGTAATGCGCTGGACCTGGGGTGACTGGCAAACATGGTTGCCCCTATATAGGCCTCCCGCAGTCATTGCCATTGAGGTTACTCACCTCTCCACTGTTGTGAAAAAGGATGAGACAGTTCGAAAGCTCTACAATCAGGGATCATCCTTCCTCACCTACATAGGTGAAGGTGTCTCCCTGACGAGGGTGGGTCACCGGATTGGGGTTACAGGTGGAAAGCCCCTGCTGCGTCATCCATTCGATGGACCAGAAGAAGCTGTTAACCTCCAGGAGCGCATCCTACGGGTAGATGGTGTGTCACATGTCTCCAAAGCCAAGGGGAGTGCTGTATAAAACGCTGTCCAAGTGTCCCTAAACGAGTTCGGACTGTCCCATACCCACACTTCATAGTTTACGACTTCGAAGCACTCCTAGATGGTATCAAGACTCGTCCTACGTAGACTCTCATGATCGAGAGTACTCACATACCTATTCAGTTGGCTGCTCTTTAGATGGCGCCATGAGTGACCCAACAGCGAGCATATCTAATCCGGACAAGGGTTATGGCACAGTATATACTGACAGACCTGGACAAGCTCCAAAAGCAACAGCAGCGACTGATCAACGAGTGGTGTGACCAAGTGCCTGTACTGTGGTTCAACTCTGGGTGGTATGACCTGAACCTCATCAAGAAGTACTTTGTCGATGAGCTGACTGACAGTACAGGTACAGTGAAAGTCGCCAAGAAGGCTAGTCAGACCATGTTCCTCATAACACTTGAGCTACGGTTTCTCGATGTGCTGAACTACCTCGGCTCAGGAGTCTCATATGAGGTATGGGTCAAAGCTTACAGGTGTACACAGCAGAAGAGCTGGTTCCCGTATGAATGGTTTGACACACATGAGAAGCTCAACTATCAGGGGCTTCCTGACTACTCAGCATGGACATCTAAGCCCAAGGGGGCGGGGCTACCTCTTGATGCAGACAGAGTGGAAACAGTGTAACCAGACATTCAGCGAGCATGGAATGCGGACATTCGCTGACTGCCTGGGATACTACAACAACCTGGACGCCAGTCGTTTCATCGAAGCCCTAGAGTGGATGCAGGAGTTATACACAGAAATAGACATCCTCAAAGACACGGTGTGTCTCCTAGGTGTGTCACTGCAGTACCTCCTATGTGGAACTGCTCAGCACATGCCGGATGTGAGCCTCTATTCACCGGGCAAGGAAGCCTATGAGATTCTGAAGGGTGCTGTTGTTGGAGGTCCCAGCATCGTGTTCACCAGATACCATGAGGCCAGTGTGACTCGAATCCGCCAGAGTGAGCGTGTCTGCCAACGTCTACTTGACTACAATGCAAATGCTCTGTACCTGTCAACGATGGCCAAAGAGATGCCATGTGGTAAGGAGACAGTGCACCATTGGTGCGGTGCCAGTGGGGTAGCTAGCTTTAAGGAGGCTCTCCTAGCAGACAGCTGGTTTGGGTTTTCTGAGGTGGATATAGAGGTCCCGAAGTCTCTGTGGGCAAAGTTCGAGGAATGCCTCCTTTCTTCTATAACCGCAAGATCCCGGTAGAGGCAATCTCTTCTGAGATGCTGGCATATCTAGGGCGAACAGGGAGGAAGCTGGTCGGTGCCCTCTCTGGCAAGAAGCGGCTGCTGTACACCCCGACACTCAAGTGGTATATAACCCATGGCCTGGAGATCACTGCTGTATACCGCACCATAGACTATGAGGCCAAGCTCCCAATCGAGTGGTTCGTGGAGAATGTTACGGAGGCCCGCCGCTCGGGAGATCTAGATAAGAGCAAAGCGCTCTTGGCAGATCTCTTCAAACTCCTCAGCAACAATGCCTATGGGAAGCTGTTCGAGGCTCTAGAATGCCATAGCAAGACCAGCTTCACGAAGGATGAACGCATGGTAGACAAGGCCCTGTGTAGTGTATGGTTTGAAGATCTCGAGGAGATCGGTGAGCCATACGAGCTCCAGTGTCACAAGCCAATAATCACAATTCGAAGGCCCTTCCAGGTGGGGATAGCCGTTTATGAGCTCGCGAAGCTGCAAATGCTGGAGTTCTACTATGACTTCCTCGATCACTACGTAGCTCGTGACAGCTTTGAGTACCTGCAGATGGACACTAAATCTGCGTATATTGCTATAGCCGGCTCCAACCTCGACGACGTCATTCACCCTGAGATGCGAGCAGAGTACCAGGCTCATAAGCTGGACTAGCTAGCTTGAGACAAATGGCCTGGACGGACTCCGGGACTGTTCAAGCTCGAGTTCGAAGGCTCTCGTGCCATCGCTCTCTGCTCCTAATGCTACTACATGAAGAGCGCAGCAGCAAGTAAGTGTTCAGCTCAGGGAATGTCAAAGCGGCAGAATGAGGTCTCTTGGCAGATGTTCTACAGCACCCTACATGGTGGGGTGGACAGAGCTAAAAACCGAGGCCTATGCATGCGCAACCAGGGTATGGTGACGTATGAGCAGGACAAACTTGGACTCTCCGCTTACTATGATAAACAACATGTGCTGCCAGATGGTGTCCATACCGAGCCCATCGAGTATCATGTTAGCACCCTAGGGGTGGTAGCTGTGTGTCTGCAGGGACTAGCTGAAGCTCTTCTCTGACAAATGGGCGCGTAGTCACTCCGTGATGGCGTTCCAGGTAGTACAGTGTATGCCACCCCTCCGCCTCCACATACCTGTCAAGCCTGTGAACATCTATCGACCAGTTAGGATCTGTTGCACGCCGGGTACCATCCAGCTCACCAGGCTCATACAGGTGTCTGATAGCCTCTACTGGCTTCTTCCCGATTAGCCTAGTAACCTCAGCATTGGATCTCTCCACCCATACTCTAGAACGTTCACTCAGCGCGGCCATTTCCTGGGCCTATTGGTGTTGGAACAGTCTCTCTGCTAGTGTCCGATTCCACCGCTCAACGATAGCCTGGGCACGGTGATGCCCTATCTCGCCTGGCCTAATTGCCACACCGTGTTTCCGCACGAGGGCTGCAGTCTCCCCTCTGAACTCCTGACCCTCATCCACCTGCAACAATTCCGGTCACTGGAGGGGATTTTCCACAGCCTCGCAGACACCCTGGAATGCCTGGTCCACCTGGCGAGCTGACTTGTCTGTGAGCGGTACTTCCGCCTTGTACCTGTTGGTGACATCGACGATGGTGAGGGCATATTTGTAGGTTTTACGACCAACCGAATCATGGGGAAGGAATAGAACATCTGCCTGGTGAACTCTGTTCAGGACAGTTTCCTCGAAATGGGCATGCCTGATGTGCCGTGGACGAGGTCTGTATATCTACCACATCGCCTGGCAGCTGAGCCACTGGCTAACTGTCTCCAATGTGAAGTTGTGGTGGCCCTTGCGACGTGCAGCCTCGAGTAGTTAAGGGGGCTCATGGTAATATCCACCAGGCTGATAATAGAGTTCCTCAGGAAAGATAGAACTCCCGGATTTCATCACTGACGTCCACTCCCGTCCTGTCACGTATTGGGTGATTTTATCACTGACGTCCACTCCCGTCCTGTCATGCATGGCATGGGCGAACTCTAAACAGATGAACAGACGGCCATCATTCATTCGACTATCACTGAAGACCTCATCAAACACCTCCGTACACCAGCATCTAATCTCTGCTGGATCCTCACTGAACAGTAGTTTATCGATTAACCCTCGGAGGTTACGGCATCTAGTCTCTGCTGGATCCTCACTGAACGGTAGTTTATCGATTAACCCTCGGAAGTTAAGGGACTTGACCAAGTCGTACAGAGACGCCATCCTTATATAGTACACCTATAGGGGCAACCATGTTTGCTATTAGTGTCGGAATTAAAATGATACTACCTCCCTCAACTGGCCACCATTCGTTGATCCGTGGCCCCCACCACCCTCTCAATCCCTGGGACATAGGTTGTTGAGACGGGGGCCACCACGGATCGCCGAACGGCTGCCAGTTGAGGGAGGTAGTATCATTCCGACACTACTACTACTACCAGGGTCTGAACGCCCATTTAGAGACAAGCCTCCATAGTGATATACACAACTGGTCGCCTTGTGATTAACCACACCAGAAGGGCCGGCCTCTCTCTCTCTCTCTCTAGTCTGTGTAGGCTCAGACAAACACATAGTCTCTGCCAGAATCACATCGGCATGATGGGACCAACCATAGTGGATTCCATCTGCCTTGACAACGCTCACCTGGTAGGATGCTAAAGTGATTAGCATTTGCACCACGACAGACTTTGGCATGTTCACATATTACGCAGAGAATCTGGTGCTGAGCAGGGGTCTCCAGCAGACAACCACGTCCTACCCTCTCAGCACCAGATTCTCTGCGTAACATGTGAACATGCCAGAGTCTGCCGTGGTGCAAATGCTAATCACTTTAGCATCCAACCCGGTGAGCGTTGTCAAGGTAGCTGGAAGCCACTATGGGTGGTCCCATCATGCCAATGCGACTCTGGCAGAGACTACGTGTTTGTCTGAGCCTATACAGAATAGAGAGAGAGAGAGAGAGAGAGAGAGAGAGAGAGAGGCCCTTCTGGTGTGGTTGCTCACAAGGCGATCAGTGGTGTATATCTCTGTGGAGGCTTGTCTCTAAATGGGCGTTCAGACCCTGGTAGTAGTAGTGTCCGAATGATACTACCTCCCTTAACTGGCAGCCGTTCGGCGATCCGTCGTGGGCCCTTCTCAACAACCTATGCCCCAGGGATTGAGAGGGCGGTGGGGGCCACGGATTGTCGAATGGCAGCCAGTTAAGCGAGGTGGTATCATTTTAATTCCGACACTACTACTGTTTATTCACTCAAACTACCACAAGAGACAAAATGTCTCCAGGGAGCCACAAATGGTGGTATTTTAAGCCGGGTGGTCGTAATACCACCCTTCTTAAAGGACCAGCATCTTGTGGTTGTATTCTATGTTCAGTATATTGTATTAAGAGGGCCCTGACATTAGTGATAACTTTTTTGTGCGCCACTGGGTGGCAAGGTAAAACAGGATAGTATGTATATTGATTTTATATACATTACTTTATGGGATACATTACCTCCCTTAATACTAACCCTAATGCACAAATTAGTTTTCAATAGATAGCTCCCTGTACATATAACGGTATTTTAGACTTTAGATCTCATAAACAATAGTTCCGTTCCAACTATTGTTTTGGATCAGATCTTTTTAATTTAGCGTCATCTTGGATACAGAACTGGATTTCTCCCGCGTGTTCGAGAATCGAGTGAGATTTATCTTTTACAAATAAGCCATCAGATTAGACCTTTGGAAGCAAACGGGAAACTTTGCATACGTCTATCTATCACCGTTGTGATTAATTTTGTGAGATAAAAACACTTCTAGAATGCCCCCTGATGCATCGTCTTGTTGTACGATCCTCTCCCTCCCACTCCGCTGTCCTATAGCAGGATCCTCGCACTCTCACTCTGCTCCAGTATCGAGCACTGCGCTTGCTGGCTTTTGATATTTGCGCCGAGTTCACAAGCCTTCATAAATGTTAATGAGCTGGTGTTAATCAACTTCTGCGAATAAAATTGCTTGATAAAAATAAGGTAGTACACAAATTTACACATGCGCGTAAGCCAAACTAGGATTTTTGTTACCGAAAACCAGGCCTACATGTTTTCTGTTCTTCAGATAACTCGTTTAGAGCAAAACGATTGCAAATTTTTGCTAATATCTCTTTCCATTTCAACAGGCATCGCCATCGTTGCTGCTGTTGTAATTGCAAATTAGGCCACCAGATGAAGACTCGCGACGCAAGCTGAAACCTGATTGCCCACAGTTACTTTACATAGCAAGAGATCAAAAGACTGCAAGTACGGCGTTATACAGCATAGCTATGTGAGTGGACAAATGTTACAGTGTACCTTGAAACTAATTTGACTAGGTGCAGTTGATGCCTATGGTAACAACAACGCACAGTCAGATTTGTTTAAAAATATTCAACAGAATTGTTATTAAGTAGCAACGACAATTCGTACAGGTGACAGTCTATTACGAGTTCCTGATGAACTTAGATACACCGTTCATGACGTATTTAATTGTGACGTCAGTCTACATGTGAAGTATTTGAATTATTTTGAACATGGATTTAACCGACAGATTCGATTCCCCTATTGATACAAGATTAGTACCGCTTTAAAACTAATAATTTAAATTTTGTTATAACATTTGGCATGTCAACGTGGTTCATAAAATTCTGAATATTGTTCCCCCTAAACTAGTTTAGATTGGAATGAATGATTATATATAGATTATATGTAAGACCTTCTCAACAGTTACTTCTCCAATATATCCAAAAGTAATGATTCGGGAATACAATTACCTCCATTGTTTATGCTTAGTGAAAGCACACTAAACACCATACAGATACATCCAAGGCAGTTGACCCTGACAAACTAAGTCATAAAGTATTAAAAGAGGGTAAAGATATTCTAGCTCCAATCTTAATGCAATTCTTCAACTACTCAATAAACAACTCCCAATCCCCTACATCATGGGAAATCGCACACGTGATACCAATCTTTAAAAAAGGTGACAAGAGCTTATGATCCAATTATCGCACAATCTCACTTCTAAGCTGCCTAAGCAAAGTGATAGAGAGAGCCATTTTAAAGCATTTATGTAATTATACAAGCGTATAATACTCCATACCAATCAGGGTTTCTCCCTTCACACTCAACAGTAAGGGAATTGCGAGACATCTATAATGCCATTGCGTGGCAATTGATGACCAAAAAGAAGTTATGTTCGTGTTCTTTGACATATCTAAAGCTTTCGACAGGGTGTGGATCGTGGCCTTCTCCAGAAATTAAGCCAACTTGGTATATCCGGGAATCTTCTTTATTGATTTAAAGACTATATCTTTTCGAGGTATTAAAGAGTAGTCTTAAATGATGTCCATTACTCTCTGCTTCCCTTACATGCTGCAGTCCCTCATGGCTCGATCCTTGGACAGCTATTGTTTCTTATCTTTATTAATGACTTTCCCATCTATATCTTAAACAACCTGAGATTATTTGCAGATGACACCTGTCTATATGTGATATCTGATAATCTTGAGGCACAAATTCCAGTTGCCAATAATGACCGTGACATGATATCCCAATGGGCAAACACGTGGCTTGCTGAATTTAATGCCTCTAAAACAAGTTCACTATTTATTTCATTACGTCATGATCCAACTGGATTTCCATTATCACTTAAAGACTCTGAAGTTCATCCATCGCTCCACCACAAACACCTTGACCTTACCATTAACAGCAAAGCCCACATGTGGAATCGTTGATAGCAAAGGCCCAGCACATGCACTAGTTAATCAAGGGTCTCAAATATGTCCTTGACAGAGACTGTCTCGAAATAATATATAAGAGTTTTGTCAGACTACTATCAGTATATGCGATCCCAGGTTGGGATAATCTTCTACAACACCTTGCTATTAGACTGGAAAATGTCCAGGACACTCTACGGACAATTAGTGGAGTCACACGCAGTGCTAGTACAGAAGAGATGTATATTGAAACTTGTATGGAAACACTTTCGCACAGACATAAGATACAGAAACCTGTAATGCTATACAAAATAACACATGGAATAACATGTGAGACGCTGTCTAATCATCTCCTTCCACTTTCTCAAAGGACAAATCCATATTATGTCCACCAACCCAACACGTACACTCCACCTAGATGTTGAACTGAGTTGTATCGCAGATCTTTCTTTCCAGTAATGGTGGGTGACTGGAGTATCCCTACAACCCCGTTACAATGTCTAAAACACTACTGGAATTTAAAAATAAATTAAAATTAATGTCCTAGACACGAGCACCCTGTAGGTGGTGTTATATGGGCCAAAGACCTGCCAACATATCTTACTGTCGGCTACAGAACAACTGTAGCAATTTAAAAAGACATCCTTGAGACAATTTGTTATCAGACTCTGCCAAGGTGTCCATGCGGCTACCAAGATGAAACAACAGATCACTATCCTCTCTACTGTCGACTATATGCCAACCAAAGAAAATCATTTTACAATGAATTAATCCAAAAGAAAATCCCCTCCTGACGTCTAAAGAATTGCTTTATGGCAATGAGAACTACAATGCAGAAATAAATCTGCAAGTTTCTTTATTTGTCTGACAGTGCGTCATCGATACTGGATGGTTTAAATAGTTCCTAACCCTTCCTGTGTCAACATAATTCAGCTAATATAAATTAGCCCATTGATTGTCAGGATTTTACGGGGAAAATGAACTTTCTGCTCATAAAATGTCCGTTTGCTGGCCAAGAGAGGACTCTTTTTGTAAGATTGGCCGTGCATGCTCGCATCAATGTGCTCTAGGGTGAAATTGTTGAATTGTGTACTTTTTGGGGCTTAGGCTGTATGCCTGGATGTGGGGAGGCGGAGTGGATCTTAGCACATGATGATCTGATTGTCTATTGATTGATATAATGTTGATGTTGGAAGGTTTATTGGAGACACAAGTCCCTAATTCGACTTGACATTTAAAAATTTGTATTCACTTGTGCAGGGTGGAATTAGCATATGTTGAGATTTATTTCGTTTCATTACATTTAGATGCACGGCTTGGATCCCTAGGGGCATACAATTTAGATGGTCTTATTTTCACGCATTTGGTGTGAATATGCACGCTTAGACCCTCAAATTTATTAAAATAGCTTTATGAATAGTTTGTTTGGTAGGCCTGGTGGCTAAGAGGCTGATTGTCAAGAAAATACAAATATTTAATTCTTAGTCAGTGTCCATTTGTAGGCCAGGAGGTGACTATTTTTAAGGACTTGGCACTGGAATGACTGGCTCGGTAGCCTTGGCCCACTGTGCACGTTGTCTAAGGAAAACCTCGTTTGAACAAGCATTGATGAAATCCAACCTTCTAAATCTGCCGTAACTTTTTACACTAGCCTCTCTCTTGTAACTCCAATTCTGCTCTATCTACATTCTAAAATTACTTATCCCAATCTCATCAATATGTATACAATTACTATTGTTATTATTATTATTATTATTATTATTATTATTATTATTATTATTATTATTATTATTATTATTATTATTATGTACAAACTTATTTTTTCCATTATGTAAACCGCCTCCTGATTTGCATAAATGAACTGTATTTGTTTGTAAAGTGGGAGACTCACCAACAAGAAATACCTTACAGTGCTCCCACTTTAATAAGAAAAAATAAATTTGTTTAAACCAATATGTAAAACGAAAAATGGACCATTCATTAATGGATCGTTCCAGTTTTAGATATGCCCCGCCCATCACTAGCTAAGCTCCACCCACACCTCGATCGTGTTGGGATCGATCGATCCTTGAACTCACTGACCATCAATTTCCAGAAAGCTATACCGATAAGCTGTTAAATATTTTGAAACTAATTGGACTGGGCGCTGTTTCTGCCCATGGCAGCAACAGCGTCCAGTCAAATTAGTTTCAAAATATTCAACAGCATGTTTATTAAATAGCAGAGACATACAATTCGCACAACGTGTCGGAATATTAAGAGTTAATGACAAGCCAATGACAAGCCAAATAGAATCATTTATAATGTAATGACTATGACATTAGCATACACGCCACTTAGCCTATTATGACGTCATATGACGTCAGATGATAGATGGATATTCTGGAAAGGTAGATATACACGAGAGCTTGAATTACTGCAATCGCCGGAGCTTTAAGAGTTTGCACCAAAACACCTCCAAGAAGACGAAACACGATTAATTCTACAGCATCCATAAAAATTAAAATAAGAATGTGGTGTCCTGGAATCTTATGTCGTTGTGCGAATGGCAACATGTGGCCAGTGGAAATGTGAAATGCGCTTCTCTTTTGGAGAGTTATAAAAGTTCTTGAAGTTCTCTGGGAGTACACGGCTCGGTTAGTAGTTCAGACATCGGAAATATGTGAACTGCTTAACGTCGCCATTCATGACGTAGTTGATTATGGCGTCATATGATTGACTGAGAAACTGGAATCCTCTAACGATGTCGGACTAAGCGTTGTTGTATGAATTATATGTCTTTAGTATTTATAGGCAGCAACATCACTCAGTCAAATTAGTTTCAACATATTCAACAGCTTACCTGTATAGTTTTCTGGGTGACATGTGGGTGGAGATTAGTTAAGGATGGGCGGCGCATAGCTAAAACTGGATTTCTTCAGTACGTCATGGTTTACTATTTGATAAACATGCTTTTGAATACTTTGAAACTAATTTATTGGGCGCTGTTGTTGCCAAATTAGTTTCATGGTATTCAACAGCTTACCTGTATAGGTTTCTGGGTATTGATTGAGACTCAGAGAGTGCATGGATCGATTGAACCCAACACGGGCAAAGCATCGGTGGAGCTTAGCTAGAGATTGGCGGGGAATAGCTAAAACTGGATTCCACCATTACCATAATGCCAATTTCAACGTAACTATACACGCTGGCTTTGGAATATTTTGAAACTAAATTGGCTGCAAGATGCTGCTACACCGATCATGATGGTGAGGAATGTGTCATTTTGATTGTGACCTCATCTAATGAGTGACGTTTGGACCTTTCCAAGTTTATCCATCGATCATCTGTCGTCATATGACGTCATGATTAACTAAGTGACGTGTATGCTGGCATCCTAGTCATGACTTCATGAATGATTCGAAATAGCCCGTCTTTAATGCTTAATAGTCCGACGCGTTGTACGAATTGTATGTCTTTACCATTTAATACATATTTGAAACAGTAAGAACAATAAGAAATTTGTTTCTAAATATTCAACAGTGATTTTATGATTCCGTTGAAATCAAGAAATTCTGTTCCGTTACAGCTAAAATCCGTGTCGACCTGAAAGGTTTCAATTTTCAAATTCGTAATTCTTCTATAATTAATTCGAATATTTCTTTATATAACTTATCATCATCTTGTCTTGAGCGGATGCTTAGATGAAAATATATTAAAATTTATGTTATTACATGTAGACGTTGACTGCGTTTGGCCACTGGGCCTTCATGGTCTGCATGTCTGTTTGCCTACCTACCTGATTGCCATCTATCTGCCTGTATGCATGCATGCCTACCTGCCTGCCTGCCTGCCTACCTGCCTGCCTGCCTGCCTGCCTGCCTGCCTGCCTGCCTGCCTGCCTGCCTGCCTGCCTGCCTGCATGCATGCATACATGCTTGTCTGTCTGTCTGTCTGTCTGTCTGTCTGTCCACATGCCAGTCTGTCAGCCTGCCCGTCTGTCCACCTACCAGCCTGCCTGCCTGCCTGCCTGCCTGCCTGCCTGCCTGCCTGCCTGCTTGCTTGCCTGCCTGCCTGCCTGCCTGCCTGCCTGCCTGTCTGTCTGTCTGTCTGCCTGTCTGCCTGTCTGTCTGTCTGCCTGTCTTTGCCCATTATCTGTAGTTACTGATTAGATTATACTCAAACTCGAGTACTTAAGCTACTCCTGTATATGCGACCTTTGAACCGAAAGATAGCCATTATTTAAAAAAAAGATTTTATCTTAAGGACAGATGACCTATCGAACAGGTTTGCCCGAATTTAGAAATTAATTAATTTACCTGGATGCCGTTGATTGATAGCTTTCCAGAAAATGTAGCTTTCAAATTGAAACACCGAGGCAACTTACCTTCATTTCACGCGCGTGGTACGAGAGACTGAGCGAGCGTGACCAAGCGCTGACTTAAAGTCAATTAAATTCCCCATCCATTAACCAGACTGACTGTTTCGAGAGTGCTAATGGACCTACGTATAACAAATAGGAAATGGCTCTTATGTAAACTCGCACTAATGTGCTATGCGTTTATTCATTCAAACCACCTACAGAGACAAAATGTCTCCAGTTGGGGCCACAAAATGATGGTACTTTAAGACGGGTGGTCGTAAGACCACCCGTCTTAAAGGACCACCATCTTGTGGTTGTATTCTATGTTGAGTATATTGTATTAAGAGGTCACCTGACTTTAGTGACAACTTCTTTGTGCGCCACTAAGTGGGCGGATAAAACAGGATAGTACGTATATTGATTTTATATACATTACTTTATGGTATATTATATTTCGGTCCAATGCACTAATTAGTTTTCAATAGATATGTCTCTGTAAATATTGTAGACTTTAGATCTAGTAAACAATAGTTCCTTTCTAACCATTGTTTTGGGTAGGATCTGTTTAATTTAGCGTCGTCGTGAATACAGAACTGGATTTCTCCCGCGTGTTCGAGAATCGAGTGAGAATTATCTTCACAAATAGTCCAACGGATTAGATCAATGTTTGCTCACCTTTGAAAGCAAATGTGAAACTTTACATACGTTTATATATCATCGGTATGATTTTTTGCGGGATAGAAACGCTTCTAGAACGCCCCCTGATACATCGTCCTGTTGCACGATCCTCGACCTCCCACTCCGCTGTCCTATTGCACGATCATCGCCCTCTCACTCCGCTCCCGTATTGAGTGCTTGCATGCTTTTGATATTTGGGCTAAGTTCACGAAACTTAATAAATTTTAATGAGCTGGGGTCAGTCAACTACGCCAAAAAAATTGCCCAATAAGAAATAAGGACGTACACAAATCTACAGGTGCGCGTAAGACAAACTATGTTTTTTTGTTACCGAAAACCAGTCTACACATTTTCTGTGCCTCGGATGACTTGTTTAGAGCAACACGATTTCAAACGTTAGCAATTATCTTTTTCCATCTCAATAGCATCGCCGTCGTTGTTATTGTTGTTGTGATTGTAAATTAGGTCATCAAGCGACGCAAGCTGAACCCCGATTGGCGGACAGCAGCCCACAGTTGCAACGTTACATCCCAGAGCAAGAGATTAAAGGACTATAAGTACGGCCCCATACAGAGTAGCGATATGAGCGGGCGTATGTTACAGCGTAGCGACGTGAGTGGGCGTATGTTACAGCGTAGCTATTTGATCGGGCGTATGTTACAGCATAGCGATGTGAGCGGACATATGTTACAGCGTAGCTATTTGATCGGGGAGTATGTTACAGCGTAGCAATGTGAGCGGGCATATGTTACAGCGTAGCGATGTGAGCGGGCGTATGTTACAGTGTAGCGATATGAGCGGGCGTATGCTACAGCGTAGCTATTTGATCGGGCGTATGTTACAGCATAGCGATGTGAGCGGACGTATGTTACAGCGTAGCTATTTGATCGGGCGTATATTACAGCGTAGCTATTTGATCGGGCGTATGTTACAGCGTAGCAACGCGAGCGGCCATATGTTACAGCGTAGCGATCTGAGCGGGCGTATGTTACAGCGTAGCGATGTGAGCGGGCGTATATTACAGCGTAGCGATGTGAGCGGACGTGTGTTACAGCGTACCAACGTGAGCGGACGTATGCTGGTGAGCGGGCGTATGTTAAAGCGTAGCTATGTGAGCGGGCGTATGTTACAGCGTAGTCATGTGAGCGGACGTATGTTACAGCATAGCGATGTGAGCGGACGTATGTTACAGCGTAGTGATGTGAGCGGACGTATGTTACAGCATAGCGATGTGAGCAGGCGTATGTTACAGCATAGCAACGTGAGCGGACGTATGCTGGTGAGCGGGCGTATGTTAAAGCGTAGCTATGTGAGCGGGCGTATGTTACAGCGTAGCTATGTGAGCGGGCGTATGTTAGTACAATGCCCGTGGTGCTAAGTGAAACCACCTGATGGAAGACGTGCCTCATTTCGCTTTGTTACTTGACGAAAAGGCAATAAGTTCAAGTTCAAGTGTAGCGTATAAACATTTCCGCACCACGATTGTTCTAGGTGGCGCCACCTGGTCGAAGATGTTCCACATTTTATTAATCGAAGCTACACGATGTCACGAAATCATCAGCGCTATCACATGCCACCAACTGGTAAGAGTTGTTTCTCATTAATTTTGCTTTTGTATTCAAATACATGGAAATATTTTTTTATCGAATACCCGTCGATGGGTTGCCGTTAGGTCAAAAGTGTATATTTTACCAACAACGATGCTTAAAGGAATGCTAATCTCATCTCAGATCTTGTATTGCACCAATAGATTATGATTTATAGATTTCATACCATTCATATCATGTCACATTTCCTTATCTGTATCACAATTATCTGCTTTACAATATCGCGTAAATGTTGAACAGTGATCGCCACCATTTGGTCTCCTCAAGCGATAGTATGTGATGTCATGCAAGTGCCAATGCATTTTAATTCTTTAATATGTAATACTTATCCCGTTGAATATTTTGAAACTAATTTGACTGGAAGTTGTTGCTGCCTATGGCAGCAACAACTGCCAGTAAAATTAGTTTCAAAATATTCAACAGCTTACTGGTATGACTGCTTTTATATGAAATTTCCAAACGATAGCTGGCACCTCTATGACCGAGGCAGACGAGCTAGGTTTTTTCTGATTGGTTGAAAAGTAAATAATGACAGCCATCATATGGTGCAAAATGTACCAACATTTAGCTACTAAAGCCTGACTATCTTTTTTTTTAAACTTAAAATTACCTGCATAGTTTAAGAGTGAGAAATTAGATCACCTGAATAGCTATCGAGAGATGAGGTTAGTTATCTTTTAAAGGAGTTGCCTATAACTGTTGAGTCTTAGATCACACAAATTAGCATACATCTTCCGGACACAACGGCCACCCCCGAAATTTGGAGAAGATCACTTTGGTAGAACTAGCGTTATTAAAATAATGCCTATTTTGACAACCATGCTGCTGAAACATGTTGCTGTTGTGTTTTGGCTTTTGATCGCAAAATTAGAATACGTCTTCAGGACATCCCGGGCAAACATCCATCCAAGTTTGGAGAAGGTCTCTTCGGCAGAACTAGGGTTACTGAAAAGAAATGTATATTTTGAAAACTATGTTACTGAAAGCTGTTGCTGTTGTGTTTTAGTATTTTACGGCAAAATTGGCTCACAAATTCAGAAACCCATGGCCAATATGTCACCCAAATTTAATAAAGATCCCTTCAATAGTTCCAGAGTTATTCATAAATGTCTTCAGAACAAGAAGAAGGAGAAGGAGAAGAAGAAGAAGGAGGAGGAGAAGGAGATGTAGAAGAAGAAGGAGAAGGAGGAGGAGGAGGAGGAGGTGGTGTAGAGGATGTGGAGAGGGGTGATGTGTGGAGGAGATGAAGAATGAGGAGAAGGAGATGGAGAAGAAGGAGGAAAATGAGATGTAGAAGGAGGATGAGGATGAGGGGAGGGGTGGGGGCGGAGAAGATTGAGAGGAGAAGGAGGAGGGGGAGGAGGCGGAGGAAGAAGAGGAGAAGAATAATGATGATGGTGATGATGATGATGAGGAGGAGAAGGAAGAGGAGGAGGAGGAGGAGGAGGAGGAGGAGGAGGAGGAGGAGACACCTTCTAAGGTAGCAAGTACAATGATGATGAACGACCAGTGATAAGGTTGCTTTATGAAATGACATTTACTGCCACACAATGCTGGTTATTTAATCATTTAACCCATCGCGTGTCAACAGCGCCTCAAAGCGCTCAGAATACTACTTGATATATCAATTAAACATTTTGATGACCAATATTTTTCTAGATATTTTAATTTTAGAAGACTAGTTTTTTTTGTAAATTTATCACTGCATTTTTTTCGCCGACTTGACAATTAAAGGTGTAATAGTAAAGGAAATTTAAGTTTTGACTCAGCCAGTGTCTATCTGCAGGCCGAGGGAAGAATTTTTGAAAATTTACGACTAGAATGACTGGCTCGGTTACCGAGCCAGTCATTCTAGTGGTAAATATTAAAAAATACTCTTCTCTAGGCCTTTCAAATAGCTATGTCTGAAGACCCCCTGTAAAGTTGTTTTGAGGTCAGTTTGACGTTTAAATGGTTAAGATGACACAAGAGGGGTTAATGGCTAAATCTGGTCAAGAAAAACTAAATATTTGTTCATCAATGAATGCCCATTTGCAGGTCAAGGGATGAGTATTTTTGAAAATTTACCACTAGAATGACTGGCTCGATAACCTTCACTCGTTCGATCATTCCAGTGATAAAATTTGAAAAATAGCCTTCTTTTGGTCTGCAAATGGACATTCCTCAAGACCACTCCAGATGCAGGTGTTGACCGCTTCGTCATGAGCGGGTTAAGGTGGATGCCCACGCCATATGTGCTCGCGCATGTGTGTGCATGCGTGTGTTTGCGTGCATGTGTGCTACAGTCTTTACATAGATTCGTAAAGTATACGCTATCCTATTAACATCTATAAACACAGATATAAGAATTCGACAGTGCTGGTAAGAATAGACATAGACTTTACAACAAAGATTTTTTTTATTACATAGGTCTACATTTTACACAACGTGAAAAGGAATTTCCGAAATTCAATTTATGCGGTACATATAATACAGGACAGGAACGTTTCTAAGCAAAATAAATTTTTTTGAACGTAATTGGATTGGAAGACATCGCTGCCTAATGTCTTCCAATCCAATTATGTTTCCAAAATATTTAACAGAACATATCATGCGCCGTGTTCAAAATTGTACTATTACTAACGTGTTTCTGTTTTTGTTTTGGAAACAAGTTAACTTATTTATGAGCTGAACTCTAGCCTAGTAGGGGGTGGTCGGGTTGAAGCGCCGTTATAGCAACAATGAGATCAGTGAATCGAATTCGCTCTCTTTCAATAAAATCTCGTATTACTGATGACTTTGCAAAATTCAGAAATTGTTGGCTTAAATAAATCAAATATTTGTCAAAAACACAATACCAGTAGGCTGATATTACGCGATACACTCCCAATCACCTATTGTGCCTCTTTAAAATATGCTATAAGCTAGTAGCAATAGAGAATCATTAAAATGGCCGTTGAGTTTTACCTGAAATGTTAGCATATATAGGAAGACTGTTGAATATTTTGGAGCAGATTTGATTGGAAATAGTATCATCTTACAGTCACGTTGATTTCGAAATAAATTTAACAGAGTCGGTCTGCTGTTATAAAGAATTTTGAATTCTTGACGCGTTGAAATAAATGGCACATCTCGTGATTCCACAGAAAGCGGCGTGGACGGGCAGAGCGGTTTAAACGGCGGAATGATGATCATAATAATAATAATAATAATAATAATAATAATAATAATAATAATAATAATAATAATAATGATGACGATGATGATGATGATGGTGATGCTCGATGATGATGCTCGATGATGATGATGATGATGATGAGGAGGAGGAGGAGGAGGAGGAGGAGGAGGAGGGTAGTGGTGGTGGTGGTGGTGGTGGTGGTTATGATGATGATAATGATGTTGATGATGATGCTGGTGATGATGATGATGCCGCCGATGACGACGACGACAACGACGACGATGGCATCGATGATGGCAACGACGACGATTAATGATGATCATGATTAATGATGATGATGATGATGATGATGATGATGATGATGATGATGATGATGATTATGATGACGACGACGATGCCGACGCTACAGATGATTAATGATGATGATGATGATGATGATGATGAGGAGGAGGAGGAGGAGGAGGAGGGTGGTGGTGATGGTGGTGGTGGTGGTGGTGGTGGTTATGATGATGATAATGATGTTGAAGATAATGATGATGATGCCGCCGCCACCGCCGCCGCCGCCGCCGCCGCCGCCGCCGCCGACGACGACGACGACGACGACGATGGCAACGACAATGGCAACGGCGACGATTAATGATGATGATGATGATTATGAAGATGATGATGATGATGATAATGATGCTGACGACGATGACGTCGCTGAAGATGATTAATGATGATGATGATGAGAATGATGACGACGACGACGACGACGACGACGACGACGACGACGACGGCGGCGGCGACGACGACGACGACGATGATCCTCCTATTCGTCAGGTTTTACCCATCCAGAATTCACTAGCTGAATGCCCTTTCATCCTCATTCCAATCCAGAAGTAAAGCGGCAGGCGTGAGTACCCTGATAACTCAGCTTACTGGGCCGATACTGGGCCAATACGGCCCGGTATTGGCACAATACCGGCCCAGTAACCTATGTTATCAGGGTGTGGTTTTACTGACATTGATTTGACAAATACATCCCCTCACAAGTACCATACTGTTGATTTACCTCAAGCTAGCACTATCGAAGCCACCATTCATATTCCATTGTCATCGCGATGTGGCCATCGGATCATCGTGATTCAGAAAGAGGCGACTTGAATGAAGGAATCCAGTTTTAACTATTCCCTGCCCATATCTTGCTAAGCTCCACCCACACTTCGGC
>CM067370.1:179527459-179549959 GCA_034401795.1 Chaetoderma sp. LZ-2023a | reverse complement strand
AATGGCGTAAGTAAATTCGTCACGAACACAATGTACCATCCATCTCGGTAAGAATGGCATGATATTCAATGTGAGCCATTTGACCTGATTTGTTTGGCGTGGGGATAGTCATTCGAAGCACCATATTTTGTCAATTAAGAGTACTACTACAGTGAATTCCATGTTGTGAATTCGGCAGCAACAAGTCTCTCTGCGCTGACAGCCAGGGGACGTATTCGAGAGTCAAAGGCCGTGTTCTCACCAGAGACTTAATCGGGAATAACGCCATACTGAAGTATGGCGTTATTCCCGATTAACTCTCTAGTGAGAACACAGCCTAAGTGTGCAGAGAACGTACCACTTATAGATATCGTATATAAATACTCGCTAGATGGATCATGCACATACGGGGCTAGTTGTCGCAGCCGTGGATGGCGTGAGTTCAGTAAATCGCAATTGTGGATCAAGAACCTAAATCTTGATGATATTATTTGATGCGTGGTATGTGACTCATTCGATGGCATCTGAAAGAAGGGCATATGCCCGCTGGATAAAGTAGCGGTGACAGATGGATCCATTTCTAGTTATGCCCCACACATTTCCAGATAAGCTACGCGGACACTTTGCCGATATTGGGATCGATCGAACCCTGAATTCCCAGAATCCCAATACCAACGTAAGCTGTTGAATATTTTCAATTTGACTTGATTTTCTATTTAACAAACATTCTCTGCCATTGGCAGCAAAAGCGTTCAGTCAAATTTGTTTCAAAATATTCCAGGGAATGTTTGTTAAATAGTAAATCAATTAAAGACATACAATTCGTACATTTGACGGACTATTCCAGCTTCATGACGAAGTATTTCTGTCAATTATGATTCTGACGTCAGCATACACGTGGCATAATTGATTATGATGTCATGTACTTGATTTTACAGATTGGATTCATCCATTGAGCATGGATATATCGATGATCCAACAGAAAAAAATGGCTGAGCTCAGTGGGCACTAAGTGGTGTATTATTTAATATGATGTTGATACCGTTCCTATGAAGACGAATGGCACTACTCCAACGGATGCCTTTATCGGTATGCTACTTCAGACATGAACAATATAGACGGAAGCTCCTCTACCATAAGCTGTCAACTGTGACTGATGGTGAATTCACAATAGGCCGCTCTACGATATCCAGATACCTATTGGATATGGGACATTTATAGACCCGTTGGAGTTTGCCGTGCATTTATAACCATCTTCCAGGTGACAAGGTTCATATAGGTAGTGAAATAAGACATCAGATGAAAGTCTATCCTCATTACCTGTATTCCCACTAGGCTAGCGAAGCGAAGTCGATGAATAGCTTCTAGCGTGCAACCAGCCCCAGCGCCTTTGCATTGGACCTCCCCATTGCATTGGGTAAGACTTTCACGCAGACTCTGGAACGATCATTGACCGATCATTGCCCCAGTGTCTCGACTTGCCTGATTCTGGACATTTTATTATTTGGATAACCCCCCCCCCCCCACCCACCAACCCCCTGTCAAAGTCATGTTCAATCTCTTGATGATTGACTTTGCACTGTGATGACCAAATTAGCTCAAATTTAACAGCTACATTGTGTTTATATATGAGGAATGGCGGTTCACCACACATTAACGGCATCAGCCAACACCAACTCTGGTCTCAGCATGGTCTTTTTGTGGATCCTTATAGATATGCTGGAATGTGCGCACCTCCATACTTATTCTGGAGAGATATCGTGTATCAATTTGCCACAGCACAATATCCACATGGTGCACAAAGGCTCATCGAAGTGTTCATATCGAATGAGGGTGTGTAGAGGCCGATGTATCTGTCAAGTCATCTGTCTGGAAAACTCCCCGACTGGCAATCTCCAGTGTGATGCTGTGACCTCTGAGGTGCAGGCCCGAGTCACTTGTAAGGTTCATGGTAATAACTGTCGGGTTGACAATCGAGCTCCTTAAAGGAGGTAGTTGATGAATTCGTGGATGACATTAACCACATCCACCCATGCCATCTGGCTTGGGCAAACACTTATCACATCCACAAACCTACATCATTCATTCGGTAATTACTGAACCCCTTTTCAAAAACTGCTTTACACTGTAATCCAATTACTGCTGGATCATACGAAAAGTGCATCTTATTGTTCAATCCAGGATTGTTTAGAATTTGATGACCTTATACTAAGTTCTGCAGGCCAGATGGCTATGAAAACGGTGACACTATATGGGACCATGGATTTACATCTGCGGAGAATAAACCCACAATCCTGATAAAGCAGGTCGAGGGGCCGATACTCTGCCAATACCGGGCCGTAGTTGCCTGGTATTGGGCCAGTACAGGCGCAGTAGCATGTGCTATTAGGGAATATCCGTAGCATATTCAAAGAAATCTCAAATCTATTGCCACATTTCATCTTCAGGCTTAATAACAAATAGTCCTGGCTGATATGAAGGGAGCCTTCCATCCAAGCATGATTGACACGCTTGACCTGGTTTATGATCTTTCCAGATTCTTACCTATGCGATAGTTGGCCATCTCATTCAACATTCGTATCACTGTCGTCATCATAGCCCTTTACAACATCATAGTCATCATCGACCAGTTTTCCACAGACACAGCTTCCAGCCAAATTAGTTTCAACATATTCAACAGCTTACATGCATAGTATCCTTCATATTATGGAGCAATGCATCACCATTTAATGGTTACAGCCTGAGTATCCTTCATATGATGGAGCAATGCATCACCACTTAACGATTACAGCCTGAGTATCCTTCATATGATGGAGCAATGCATCACCACTTAACGATTACAGCCTGAGTATCCTTCATATGATGGAGCAATGTATCACCACTTAACGATTACAGCCGGAGTATCCTTCATATGATGGAGCAATGTATCACCACTTAATGGCTACATCCTGAGTATCCTTCAAATGTTGGAGCTATTTATCATCACTTAACCATTACAGCCTGAGTATCCTTCATATGATGGAGCAATGCATCACCACTTAATGGTTACAGCCTGAGTATCCTTCAAATGTTGGAGCAATTTATCATCACTTAACCATTACAGCCTGAGTATCCTTCATATGATGGAGCAATGCATCACCACTTAACGATTACAGCCTGAGTATCCTTCATATGATGGAGCAATGCATCACCACTTAACGATTACAGCCTGAGTATCCTTCATATGATGGAGCAATGCATCACCACTTAATGGTTACAGCCTGAGTATCCTTCAAATGTTGGAGTAATTTATCACCACTTAACGATTACAGCCTTTTTGCCAAGAAAAGTGGGAATTATGTCGTGCAACCCATGTGTCTGTCTGTCTGCCATGCTGTCTGTCTGTCTGTCTGTCTGTCTGTCTGTCTGTACGGAAAATCGAACGTAACACTCCCGAAACCGTTTGACGGAATTCTACAAAATTTGGTATGTGTGTTACCTATATGAGTGCGGAGTGCGAGAGCACATTTGCATTTGGATCCGCCAATAGAAGGGTGGGGTGGGGGGCGGGGGCGGGGCAAGGGTCAAACGGTCAAATCGATTGTAACGCAACTCCTCCGAAACCATTAGACAGAATTCAAACACATTTGATATGCATGTTACGTATATGATTGCGGAGTACAAGAGGCCATTTACATTTGGCTGCGTCTCTAGCGGGCAGGGGAGGGGTCAACATGTCAAATCTTAACGTGCAGAAATTGATTGTATCGTAACTCTTTGAAATCGTTGGACAGAATTCAACCAAATTTCGTATGTGAGTTGCCAATATCAATCTGGAGTTCTTCTTCTTCTTTTCGTTCGCTGATCATACCGCCAGTCCTGTAAGTGACTATCGACATGATCATAAGCTGGAGTGAATGGGCACATTTACGGGCGGGGCTGAGTGGTGGGGGTGGGGGTGGGGTGTGGTGGGCGGTGGTGTTGGATGGAGTCAAAAGTTCATGAAATTGATTTCAATGGCAATCCTCTGACACTGCTGATTGAAATTCAAACAAATTTGATATATGAGTAACCTATATGATTGCGGCGTGCGCAAGAGGACATTTATGTTTGGTTTCGCCCCCCACCCCCACCCCCGGAGTGGGTTGCGTGGGTAGGGTCAAAAGTTGAAAGTGGTGAACGATTTGCGATGATGCGTCATCGACCGAGCAATCAAGTTGATTTTGCATTGTTCCACCGATTCACCGACACATATAACATTTTAGTTTGCTCTGACCAGAAGTTCTCGTTCACATCGGTTAAAGATATATACATTATTAATTATTGTTACCTGGCTCATTAACGAAGCAGGGATGTAATATATTTATTGGCTATATACAGCCAGTTATAAGCCTGCATGAAAGCCACTTCTCGGTGTATCTATGTAACCTCTTATACGAAATAACACAATTAAGTAAATTGATGAAATTATATATGAATAGCACGCGATTATCTAATTAAGTGTCAAGCTTTACGTATCCACGTGGGTCAACTATATACCAAATAGGAGCCAGTGCATATATTTCTTCATTATTGACATGAATATACGTTTCCATGACATGATTCGGAAACTATGTACATAATTGGCCTGAGTAGAAGTGTCTGTGGTATTATTAGGAATCATTGCACATATATAATGTTCACCATTGATACAGATATACAGAATCAGGAACGAGGTCACTTTCCATATCACTATTATGGACCGAGTTGAAAATTATCAATTTGCACGAGCTTTAGCGAGATATGAAAAGTGACCGAGTTTGAGATTTTATTTATCATATAAACTGTACTTTTGAAATATTTGCCAATAGTTGCTGATGTGACTTTTATCTGATTTCTCATTGTTGATTTTCGTAAAATCAATGACGCCGTTGTGACGAACCACTACTTGATAACAGATACTGAATGCTCAGCAAAATATAGTGACAAACACAAAATCTGTCGATGTCAGCCGTTAAATAGTATTTCAATTGCTCATTGAAAATTATGTGTTACTGTTTCAATGCAATTTACAATCTTATTTTTGAGTTTCGCTGCCACCGATAAACTGTCAAACGATGACATTTTGCGATGACGTTTCAAGAATGACAAATCGTAGTAAAACAGTACAGTACCGCATAGTAATCCCTACGCGTCACGCTCACATCAATCGATATTTTAATTGGTCGATTTAATTGGGTTGCGCACCCAACAGCCAATGGAAATACTCCGTCGTTTCACGTGAAAATTGTGACGTGCCGCCTTCTTAGCAGTGCTTTAAAACTATAGAAACGGATTAATTGTCCACCTCTTAGGTTGGGAGTGGTTGGTGTGGGTGATGACTCCACACCCACTAGGCTTTACACCTAAAATTCGTCCTTGCTACCCTTTGCGATACGACCAATCTCCAGGTGCACAAGCAATGCTCACCAAATCTTTGCTCCTTTGCGGTACAAAAAATAACTTGTTCTAAGTTTGTTTGTATTTTTGTGAGATGGGACGACAGTCTTTTCTTCCTCTTCTGGGTTTGTGAGAGTCGGTGAGTAGGCGCTATCTTTTGCTGAGTCCTGGATCCTTGTAGGTGGTGTCAGCTCCAAAGACTCTATAGAGTTCGTCTTCAGAAAGGCACCTGTCAGCGCTTCGATGCAGCTCACTCTCAAGCCTTGAGTTGGCCCTGTTATGTGACAAGACCTCTGTTAATTACCCCCATCATTACTCCCAGTTATGTTGTGTTCTCCCAGGTCGGCGGGTCCTTCTCACAAGGATATGCATACAAGAAGAGAGAGAGAGAGAGAGAGAGAGAGAGAGAGAGAGAGAGAGAGAGAGAGAGAGAGAGAGAGAGAGAGAGAGATAGAGAGAGAGGGAGGGAGGGAGGGAGGGAGGGAGGCAGGGAGGGAGGGAGGGAGGGAGGGAGGGAGGGAGAGAGAGAGAGAGAGAGAGGGGGAGGGAGAGAGAGAGGGAGAGAGGGAGAGAGGGAGAGAGGGCGGGAGACTCCTTGCCCTTGGAGATCGCACGCTGATTGGCTACATATCGCGCGCTGATTGGCTGGGCGTTCTGGCCATGACGTCACGAGGAGTATTAAAGGGGCGAAGAATTGAGAATCGAGACCACACTTCAGTCGAGAGAGAAAGTGGAGGGTTGTGTGACCAGAGAGTTACGAGACGCTGGAATCTGCTTGCTCTCTGCTGGTTTCATCGTAACCACAGCAGTTCCGCTCGGCTTAGAGATCCCAGATCTCTGGCGCACAGCCTCCGCATCCACATCCAATCTTTTGAATGCTCTCCGGAAGATAATGCCTGAGGGCAAATAAACTAAATGAAAAGAAGGGACTCTCACTTCCAACAACTTCAGAGGAGCCTTCCTGCGGATGTGCCTTGCGGCCCCGATGTAAAGAACTCGTAGTATGTAGAACGAGTGGTGGTTCTTGGTGGACAACTCATCAGATCTGCCGGACCACGCATGAAAAGTGGTAATCAAACTCTGCGCAATGTATCGTGTGTAACATTTCACTTTTAGACCAGAGTCTAGTGGGACTTTGCCTGGTGTGCTGCACGAGCTATGTGGCGCAGCATGTATTGTGTACATGGAAGATGCACATGCATCATTATTTAACTTTCAACTGTAGACCTCCATTACTACAGGGCAACTTTTAACTTCAGCTACAGTACGGAACCTTTTTGACACACTGTTTAAATTAAAGTCATGTAAGTTTATAAGACTATCAACTAGACATCCGTAACCGCAAACGTTCTTCTTCACCGTCTTTAAGAGTGAGCTGTATCAACAGTTCGCCTTCGGATGTGTGCCCAGCAACTTCAGAATCATGCCATCTCGTGTTCCTCATCTGTGACGCATCATCTACAGTGAACTATGAACTTTTTCCATACCGATGACTAATGGGTACTCATTCAACTATATTTTTATATTAGTGTATTTTTATACGTCGTCGTAGGTACTGATGACTAACAGGTTATTAACAATAAATAAGGTCATACGATCTTGGTGCTCGTTAGTCATAACGTTCTGTTGAATACTTTGAAACTAATTTGCCTGGGTGCTGCTGCTGCCATAGGGAAATTGCTCCAACATTTGAAGGATACTCAGTTTGTGAGACAATAACATCATCATATCTTCATATAGAGAGTGGTGGCTTTGTTGTCCATAGATCGACAGACCGTAAATCGAACTTGGCCACAAATGACCAAGCATTACTACAACCCATCACCCGTGAATGTAAAGCTCTGTCAAAGAGGAATTATCCTCTTTGTTCTTAGAAAAGGTGTCTTGGCCAGATGACTCATTACAAGAGATGTTTATAGACAATATGCGGCTGTCAATCGCTATCTGAGGTAATAAACAAAGACAGAGAACACCCGAAACAGAGCATAGTTAGACTTGAGAGGGATGAAGCGGATGCCACCAAAATGGTAGAGCTGATTTCAAAACTGGTAAAGTCCATTCCATTTAGACACAGTCCCACGCAGTCTTAGAATCAACTTATCAGCATACCTTGTTGCTTCGTCCCAGGTTGAGGATTGTCCTATCAACTGTGTCAAGTCTGAAAAACTATAAAATGATAAATTCCTTAAAGAACGTCCTGTAAGTAACACAAAGCCAATAGGTTTTTGGACGCCAAATACATGCATTAAAAACACGCATGTTCACAGACACGGATAAATCCGTATCTACCAAGAAAAACAAAGTTCAAGGTAGATTCTTTTTCGTCGTTTGTTAGCCATCTCTAAGCAGAGAGAGAAGTTGACCTTCTTACTGATATAGTTAAACATGAACTTGCTGATGTCCCCCACCATCGTTCCATGATGATGACACAGTGAGAAAAGACTACAAAGCCAAGCCTTGCTAAGAAATTGAAATCCATCTCCAGTGCATTACAGCATCATCCAGACCCAGGCATGGCAGTGAAACAACCTCCTGTATAATAGAGTACATAGCTATCCTTAGATCGCTGAGCGAACTGTTACATAGCACATTTTAAGATCATGTTGAACCTGTAATGAAATACCTCATCGGTTTGGTTAAATGTCTACGTGCAGTGTATGTTACTATAATCTTTTATAGATATGGCAATCAAACTTAGTTAAGTCAGCAGAGTGTTTACGTCGAACAAGACAAAACTATGCCCAAACATATAATTACTAGACCACACAATGTCCCACTTTGCAAAACATTATTTGCGAAATGATAAAAACAAAGTGGCGCTAATAACATATGTTTGTATTTACCTTATAAACCATGCAACTGAACACATTTCTGGGAACAAAGTGATGATAACTTCTGGCGGATTAAGAAATCATGGGCGTATCAAACAAATCTCTCAAAGCTGGCTTCAAGCCATGGAGAAGCCGATAGGTGACTGTAATATGTGACCTGGTGGATCATTCCAGAAGTGCGGTTTGTTGTGCTGATACGAATGTTCTTGTTCTTTTGCGTTACTATCATTCTGAAGGTTTACTCGGTAAACGTATATGTATTTGAGACATGTAGGGGTACATATGGATAGACACGGATTTATTCAAATATATGAAATTACTCTGCAACTCAGGCCAAATATTTGTAAGAGCTTTCCTACTATGCATGCGTTGACGGGATGTGATAATAGCGAGTTGACTTCACAGAATAGGAAATCGTAATCCATACAATGTCCTAAATAAGACCATCAACCATTTTGAACTTTCGACATTCAGCATTTCATTACCAGTTGGTAATGTCCTTTCAACCGCCACGGATTTCATAATGATATTGTATAGAAGGGAATGAACAACGGATGGAATGTGATTTGATACTCTCACTGACATGCATTCCGTTATGGTGAAAACATCCGAAAAAACTGCTTCACAGCTCCCGCCAACAGACGATGGGTTCCTACAACATGTTATGGGTTGTCACTATCAAGCACGTGCACGGTGTAGCAGTCCTATGTTTGGAACCGGATCTGCCAAATCCAACCAGGAAGACACCAGATGATGGTATGCTTAAACATGTACTCTATTTAAAGGAAAGGACACCCATGCTTCTGTTTCTTCGAGATCGCACTCACCTGTGTTGCACGGGCTGTGAGTGTACATACCGAGAGCGATGCCAATGCTTGATATTTGGTATGCGCTGCATTGAGGCATGCCAGTGCCATGCAGACTGCAAGAACGTTATAATACATACATATTTCTGACAACGATGATGACGATAATGAACTCAGAACATTTTAAAAATAGATTAGTTCAGTTTTCGCAATAACCGATATACTTTAACTAAACTACCTAATATTGCAAGGCATACTAGAACATATCTTACTGATGAAATCATATAATCTCAATTTCAAGGGAAGCATAGATCTACATGGAAACTGTTAGCTATTTTAAAAATAAGTTAACTAGAAGGACTTTGCTTACATGCAAATTAATCTTAAAATACTCAATGGAATATCTTTTATGCCATAAATGATTTCTCATATCTGGTATGTAAAGCTGAAAGGATTAACAGATAGATGATTTACCCAAGTGACCACTAATGGATTCTGCTCTAACATAATCGTTTATGACAGTCTTTACTGTAATAGAATATTTCTAAATATTCATGACCAGTCTTTTATATTTACCGTAATATATACACCTGTGCAAAAGTTAAGCACCACCCTATTTTTACGCACATGCAAGGGTATATTCATGTGCTATGAAGAAAGCAATAGCAAAAACATTTATGTACCCATCCATCTTAGTGCAAGAGGTAATAATGCAACTAGAGGAATGCTGATTATGATGGTGGGGAAACACTGTATGTTTTTGTTTGAACTTGAAAACGAGGCCTGAATATGGTTACGTTGACACAACTGACAACTATTGCCCTACAGTTGACACGCGTGGCTAGATTGTCATTAATGGTGTCTGAAAACGAAGTTTAACATCTGTGCACGAGTTTGAGACTGTCATTATTAATACCGGGTATATCCACCTTGTGCCTGGATGACGGCCTGGACACGACGTCTCATGCTGGCCACCAACCGACTGATACGCCATTGTGGTATTCGTTGCCATTCAAGATGGAGTGCGTCTGTTAATTCCTGTAGGTTCTGCACAGGAGGATCCCTCCTTCTCACCATGTTTCCCAGAATGTCCCAGATATGCTCAATAGGGTTCATGTCAGGGCTCCTTGCTGGCCATGGTAGGGTTTCGATGGCATTCTGGCGGAGGTATTCATGCACAGCTCTAGCACGATGTGGTCGGGCGTTGTCATCCATGAATATAGGGTGGGTTCCAGGTGCATGATTTACAAAATGAGGGACCACAACTCTATCCAGTATGGAATCTTGATATCTTTGTCCATTTAGTGTTCCAGGTACAGTCAACAGATCCAGCTTACAATCAAATGAGATGCACCCCCATATCATAACGGAACCTCCACCAAATGGAACTTCTTCCATGATGTTACGTTGGTCGTACGCCGTGCGTCTGGACCTCCATACACGAGTTCGACCATCTGTGGCATGAAGCAGGAACCGACTTTCATCGGACCAGTGTACCCGTCTCCAGGATCTCATGTTCCAGTGTCTTCTTTCGTTGCACCACCTCAGACGCTCCTCTTTGTGGTGTGCAGTGAGGAGAGGACGTCTGACAGGTCTCCTAGCTTTCATGCCAGCAGCATACAGTCTCCTTTTGACGGTAGACATTGACACTCTATTGCGCGTTTCCCATTGCTGGCTGAGCACTCTGCTGTTGGTGAATGGAGATCTCCTAACAAGGCGTACTAGGGCTCGATCATCACGGGCAGTAGTCTTCTTCGGTCTTCCAGATCTAGGCCTGTCCTTCACCTCGTTAGTTTGCCCATGTTTTGCAATCAAACGACTGATTACAGTATGGTTAATGTTCAGCTGTCTGCCAATCTCTCTGCATGACATACCAGTGGTATGCATGCCTATGATTTGCCATTTCACACGATCACTTAACCTTCGTCTTGCCATAGCGGTTCACAATCAAGAGCTAATTCTCTCTGTACAAATAAACCACGGTCATGAACACAAAATTCCTAATCTTGTCGCCTAAATCTGTATGTAATGTTCTACACCTCAAACTGGACTTTTACATAACTGAACACGTGTGCTGTTTCCCGCCACGCACGGACATCAAGCGGCGTGAAGTCATGCATGCATGTGCATTTCGTACTTGGAATTATGTCAGCTAACGCGGGGACAAAAAGTATGGCAGCCTAGTTGTACCATCATGTTTCTACGTTCTATTGTTTTTGCTGGTGCTTAACTTTTGCACAGGTGTATATTAGACATATTAACCATTGCTCACTACATAACTTATGCACAATTAGACAACAAAATGTTGCTATGGTAGTAATTACCTAATATATGCTAAAATTACGCTATTATTTGAGTGTTTACGGTAATACATAATTAGAGCTAAAGTGGCCAAATTCTAGTTTTATTAAATACACAAGGTGGTACACTAAGACATGTATCTAAATACTTCTGGTTTCTTACCTAACTGAAAGGTTTCACTGAGGCTTATGTGTCCAATATGCAATGCAACCATATTACAGATCTGAGCAGTTGTCTAATTTACATGGTTACCATGACAACAGTTTAAAATCGATTAACCAGTAAGATGGCAACTCCAACATCACTTTACTTAACCAGCACATACTAGGCTACAAAACCATACTAGTTTCGCTTTGTTTATCATAGGTAGGGGTATCTCGAAATTTAGAGTCCTTTTTGGCCATTGGCCGCTAGTCTAATTTGTTAGAATATTGACCTTATTCCATTGTTGAGTATTTATTTTGTCTTTGGTAAAACCCTGCCTGATAGCATTAGACCACACACACACTTCGACATATCGATCCACTAGCCCTTATGTTCTACACACATCAATCGCCGTGAGTTAGCGCGATAGTAGTGGCGTCTATAAGTGCACAACCTTTAGGCCAGACATTATGGTTAGTGTCTACGAATAACAATATGGCACTAGAAATAGATAGGCATACCGGTTTTCAAATGAATACGGACAATTGAGATGACTTGTCCACCGCTAAGGAGCCAATGCTCTCCGCTTACCCCGAAGACTCGATAACTGGAGCAGAGGGTAACGGGGTTGAAAAGGTGTTAAAATTGCACCGGCTACATAACTTGTAGCGAACGAGCGGTCTGCCCGCCATGCACTACCATACACACTAGGTAATTTGCCATATCCTCGTGATCCGGCTGAGGGCAGTGCCCGTTACCAATAAATGGTGGGGATGCCTGGCGTGGCCATGGGATCAGCAGAGGAGACGTTATTTAAGCCCTCCTGTGCTGGGCCTATGCACACCACCCCTCTCACATATGGCATGCATGCATACACGCACCACAACTCACGTGTTATACACCCTTATCGCGACGGCTCACATACTGACAGACATATTACCGATAGAATGTTACCCCTTTAGTGGAGATCCCAAACGCCGCCGACCAACAACCTACAGCGCAACAATATGTACAAGGGGTCCCAATGGTATTACATACCATCCTAGTTGTGCTATCGAACATAATATATGTACAATGACTACCATTGATACCATAGACGCCCTTACTGATGTCAGTGATGATGTTGTGTGCATAAGTGTTCTCAAAGATGCCACATACCATATTAGTTGTGTCAATGGTGAACATTGTATATGTGCAATGATTCCTAATAATACCATAGACACTTCTAATCAGGCCAATTATGATTATATATGTACATACTTTCCAAACGATGACATGGCCACGTATATTTATGTCAATAGTGAAGACATATGTCCACTAGCTCCTACTTGGTATATGGTTAACCTACGTGGATACCTAAAACATAACATTTAATTCGATAATCGCCTGATATTCACATATGTTTTCCTCAATGTATTGGATTGTATCATTTCGTATACGGACGTACATATATAGATACACTGAGAAGTGGCTTTCATGCCGGCTTAAATTAAGTGTATGTGTCCAATAAATATATTACATCCGTTCTGTTTTAATGAGCCAGATAAAAATAATTAATAATGTCTATATATTTAATCAACGTGAACTAAGAGCTTCTTGGTCAAAGCAAACTAAAATCTTATATGTGTTGGTGGATCGGAGGGACAATACAAATAAAATAACCCTGAAATCAAAAATAAGTATCGCATTTTATCCATTTGAACCTGGAATCCCATGATTTAAATTTTACAGTCACAATATATGTAAGCTGTTGAATTAGTTTCTTTAATTATTATTATTATTATTATTATTATTATTATTATTATTATTATTATTTTTATTATTATTATTATTAATCTGCAATCACTACCATACTTACTGAGGACGTTACCACTGGCCATTTGTTTCTGAACATTTTTTTTTTCAAAATGGCCGCCAGACTTTTGACCCCACAATTCATGTAAAAACTCCTATAGGAAATGTATGGGGATTTCAAATGGTTGTTTGAAGCGCTACGACAACTAGAGTTTTGATCGGATCACTCCCATACTTGGATAGGATGTTGCCACAGCTGATTATTTAAAAAAAAAAATCTTTTTCAAAATGGCCGCCATGAAAAAATTTTGGCCAATTGTTTTTTCAAAATGTCCGCCAAAATGAGTTTTGGTCCGATCGACTTGAGAAATTTGGTGAACTTCTAGGTCTCATAGTAACCTGATTGGTTTCAAATTTCAGCTTGCTCCGACCACCAGTTTTCGAGAAAATCGGCTTTTGGGTGCCACATAGCCCCATATTAAACCTATGAGAGCACTATTGGAACAGTGTTATCTCCTATAATTTTCTTCCGATTCTCTTCAAACCTGGCCAGATTCTAGAACATTGAGAGATCTAAAATATTTCCAATGAAAATTATAATATCTCCCTTGGGGTCAAAGCTTTCCAGTTTTCATGTTTGGCATAAGTTACCTGCACTTCATCATCTTCAACAGGTAAAGGGAGGTAATTCATGACCAAAAAAAAAATTATGAGTTTTTTGCATGAATTGCCTACCCTTTACCTTTAATTCATTAATCTGTCCTTTATTTGACATTTAATGGCATTTTCCTTGATTTTGGTAAACATTTTACTCCAGCAAATCAGGACACATTATTTTATACTTTAGGGTCAAGGCTATCGGTTTTCAAGAAATCAGCTTTTCCATACCCTGTGTAAAAGTATGGGAATTTCACCTATGGATCTTTGAACTGAGTCAACACTTAGACTTTTCATCAGATCAGCATCAGGCATGTTCAATAATCATATGAGAGTAGTAGTAGTAGTAGTAGTAGTAGTAGTAGTAGTAGTAGTAGTAGTAGTAGTAGTAGTAGTAGTGGCTCAGCTTCCTTGAAACAGGGGATTTCTTGCTTATTCTATTACATGAGAGTTATTGTTTCGTTTGGATAGTTGCCGGTTGGTGTCATTCTTTGTTGGAAACTTACATTTTATAAGTTTCTTCCTCATGTAAGTTTTGCTCTAACTAAAAGATTATGGAGACTAAGATTTTTCTTGTAAGCAATAACTGCCCGGGAACCAACATGTTTTTGCAATTTGGTTTGTAAGTTAGCATACTCTTCTTTGAAAATTTTAGCAAGTTCTACATTTCTTCTATTGTATGTGAAGACAAAAGGCATTACTGGCCTCTTTTCTGGTAGCCCTGGATCCATATTTATTCCAGAAGGCCATTCAGTTTTTTGGCATTTAGTCCGCAAAACTTCTCGAAACAGACGGTGATTTTCTGTTTCTTCCTCAGTTTCTTGTAGAGGTGTTTGTTCGATGGGAAAGATTTCCAAGTCCCGATCAGTTATATGACCCGGAAAATTACAGTGTGCAGCTACACTGGTATCTTCATTTAATCTTATGCCCGAAATGTGTCTGGTTGCTCGCATGTGGAAACCACCCTTTGTTTGGGCTACATACTGTTTTTGACATAGTTTGCATCCTAATGGGTAGATGATGTTTTCAGATTCACAAGTAAGGCTCGGCTGAAATCGAAACTTGTGTTTGGTTTGGTAGCTAGTGAATTTGTCTTGATTCGGAATAAATGTTTCTAACTTACATGTTGGTTTTCCACATTTTCTAGATTCACCATTTCCAGGTGTCTGTCGATTATACCTAATTTTTATGTTGGCGTTATTTACCTTATTATATTGATCTAAGTTTATCCTACACAATGTGTCAGACTTAATTTTTCATAGATGGTGAGAGCTATAGCCTCTAGGCTTCAGAGCTTGAAATAGTACCGAACAGGCTGAATCCAGTGCTTTCTTGTCGGTACAGTTTCTATGAATCTGATAATTTGCGATTTTATCAACCCATCAAAAGTGTGAGGTGGATGAAACGACATTTTGTAAACAATTGGTGCGAGTCTGTTGGCTTAAAGTATACTTTATTGTCTAAATAACTAGATTCATCAAATTTTGAACCTTTGTAAATGGTGACATCCACTTATGCTTGCTTTTAATTTCATGTCAGGATCATGGTTGTTTAGAATTTGTAGGAATCCAGCAAAATTTATCTCTTGTATGTGGCCAGATCAAAAAGATATCATCAGGGTATCTGTTGAAATTGAGAGGACTTTTGCTGCACTTTTGTAGGGCAGTTTCTTCCCACTCAGCCATGTAAATGTTGGCAAAACGTTTACCCATAGCACAACCACTAATCTGTTGATAAACCTCTCCATTAAATTTAAAATCGTTACCCTGCAAACTAATTTTGAGTAGGTCTATTATTCCCCTGTATGGGCGAAGTCCATCAGGATATTTCTTTAAGGCTGTGCCGACCGAATTTATACCCTTTTCTATATTAATATTTGTACACATCGAGTCAACATCTAGGATTACTAGAAATGACTTTTGGGGCACCTTGATCTGTGCTAGTTTCGAACGAAAGTCTTCAGCATTTCTAAGAAAACTCGAATGCCTGTTAGCGATTGCTAATAATAATAATCAATGAATTCACTTATTCTGTATGATACCAAGTCGCAATCTGAGATACTATGTCTGCCCTATGGAATTAACAGGTCCTGCCAAGAATCAACCGGCTTATGAATTTTTGGCAATAAGTAGAAAGTACGTGTCTTAGAACTGTCTTTCACGTAAAGATAATCAAACAGTTTTTGATTAATATTTGCATTCTTCCATAATGTTTCCAGAATTTCATTAAACTTGGGGCAGCTTTAAGCAAAAGTGGTTCATCTAGTTTCTTGTAATATGTCGGAATGTTTAGCTGTCTCTGTGCTTCTTTTATATAATTTTCTTTTAACATTATTACTGTTGCAGATCCTTTGTCTGCTGGCTTGATGACAATATTTTTTATTATTGCGTAGTTCTTTTAAGGCGCTGCGCTCGTTTGACGGCAGATTTTTGTGATTTGTGTTTGTTGTAATTGTTTCTTTGCATTCTAAGGTGGTCTTAAATGTTCCCATCCCATCCTGACCGTTCGATGAAAGGTTTCGTTTCGCTGGTTGAATTTTTAAAGGAATCTGCTAATTTGATTTGTTGGGTAAAATCAATAATTTCCGTGAAACCATGTCCAAAAGTTCATCTAACTCAGATTTAGGTTTCGGTGTTGGAACAAAAGTAAGACCACGTGATAAATGTGAGTTTTCCATTTCGGTTAAATGTAAGCCAGTGAGATTGACGATATTAGTGCCCAAACCAGTGTCTGGATGGTTATGGCCTTGACCCAAATTTAGTTTAAACCTACGGATTCTAGCCAATGAGTTAGATTTTATTGGCCGTTTCCGGTGTCCAGTGGATTTTGTCAGAGCCTACTTCAAACTGGGAAGCAGGAATAGCTTGTATTGTCTGACTTTAACTCCTGGATAGTGTTTCTTTGCTTCTGAGTTAGCAATGCACATTATATTTATGAATTTGGAAATATGGCACAGGGCTCACATGAACAAAGTTGAAAGTTGTTCTTAGTATTGCATGCTTTCAGATCCTTGTCATTAATTCCCATGTTGACAATGATTTTCTCAGGCTGCCTTTATATCACCCTACAATGCAGCTAGCATGATTTGGTTGTGACCCAGAGAAACAGGCTACATTTATGTCTGGATGAGGGGCCATATTAATCCTACTTAAGTTGTATGCGCCAAACAGCAGGACTCTCTTTGTTAATGTGGCTAGGCTCCATGATGTTTTGTTACCCGTTTCAATTCTAAACTGCCAGAGACTAGATTTACTAGGCTGGTTAGTTAGTGTGGGTGTCTTCCTGCATTCTGGTGGATGTGTTTGTGAGAATTTGGGTTGTGGGATGTTGCAGGGTGGGGTTGAGATTTTAGAATTCTTCTTGAGACAATTCCGCCCACCTTTCATTCTACGTCTTTGTGGCTGTAGTGTTAAAGATGGAGAATCTATTGGTGATGTGATGCCAGTAAGCATGGTAGCTGGCTCATTTGGGGTAGGTGGAGATTCAGGAAGAGGAATCACCGATGGGCTCAGGCATGCAAATCTGTTGGCATTACTACCAAAATTGCCTATTGATGTGGATGGAATATCTCCCGGTGTAATAAGAGGAGATGTGTTAGTATTGGTACGTTTGTGGGTGTACACAGGGGAGGTATCTGTCGGTGATCTTTGGCGTTTGCTGGGCTTAGATTGAGCTGCCACTGTAGGAGTAGCTGCATAGAGTATAGGAGGAGTTATGCCCCCCGATTTTCTGACTGGATTCTGGATATGAGGAGTTATGTACCTGCTTTTCTGACCTGGTTCTGTGTACTTGGTGGTTTGACAAAATCAAAAGATGCTGACATGGCCTATTGTTTAAGGTTTTTTTTAAAATTTACTTTTTGCCCAGCCTATGGCAAGATTTTTGGCCTTGTTATGGTCTATCTTCTTCTTCTTTTCGATCGCTGGTATCACACTTGGAGAGCCGTTCTCAAGATGAAATCTGTGGTTTTCTGCAGTTCTTCCACAGGCCCATACAGCTTTTCAAGAATAGAGGTTGACAAAGGCCAGATCTCTTCTCTCAGCAGCTGATACGTACTGCAACATTGAAGTATGTGCTCTGTGGTCTGTTCTGCTTCTCCACAAGGACAAGCGGGCGATGTCGTAAGGTGGAACCGCCTGTACATGTGTTGGTTTAGTCTGTTGTGTCCAGTTCTGAGACGAAAAATGGTCACTTGCTCTGGCCTCGAGAGATGATGGTAGGCATCTTCTGATTGAGGTGTTCTATAGAGGGACTTAATGATAGTCTTCATCTCTGTATGGGTAACCATGTTTTCTGTCTGATTCTCTTCTGCACCCACCTTTGCCATCTTGTCTGCTTCCTCATTTCCTTGGACTCCACAGTGTGAGGGGATCCACTGCAGTGCTATCCGAAAGCATTTGATGGTTTGTAGTGCTTCTTCAAGTTGTGGCAGCTTACCTTTGGTGATAGCCTCAAGGACGGAGCGGGCATCAGATAAAAAGACAATCTGTGCAATAGGGTCTGCTGTTCTGCTGATGGTATTAGCTGCATGAACCAGTGCTTCGACTTCAGCTCTGTAGTTTGTGCAGTGTTTGCCTGTCGGTATTGCAGCTGACTCATGTTGTCCGTTTGGATACTGTATGTACAGTCCGGCACCTCCGCTCCTAATTGCATCTTTGGCTGATCCATCTGTGTAGATCCTTATCCATGTCTCCTGAGGGTACATTTCTTCCAGCATGGCTAGGGTCAGGGCCCTCTTGCTCACATCACTGTGTTCATTTTTGGTTGTGAGATGAGGTACTGTGGTGCGAATAGCTATGCTCTCTAGTTTGTTTTCCCAGGGTGGAGGATCAAGGGTGTGGTTTGGATCTTCTATTTGTGCTGGCAACATCTCTTGGTGTTTCCTTTGAAGTGCTTTTGTCTCTTTCACAAAACTTGATCTTTTAAGTCTTCCTGATGACAGCTGTGCTTGCCTGATCTTCATCGGGTGGTTATTGAACGATTTGAACTTTGCAGCTTGGATCAGTGCTTTGCATTCCCTTCCTTTGCTAAGTGGGGGAATACCTGCTGTCTGCTCCATTTTTTCTATTGGTGTTGATCTCATTCCACCAGTGATGATGCGCAGTGCCTGGTTTTGTACTCTGTCGAGGTTCTGTTGATGAGATTTAGCTGTTGTCATCCATGAGCTGGATCCATACTCAAGGTGTGGTCGTACGGCACCTAGGTAGATGGTCTTGAGGATCCTTTCATTGGCACCCCACTTTGTTCCTGCCAGCTTCCTCATGATGTTTAGCTTTCTTCTGGCCTTTGCCTCTGCATTCTGGATGTGCTCCTTCCATGTTAATCTTCTGTCATATGTGACTCCCAGGTATGTCTGCTGGTCCTCGTATTCGAGTGGAGTACCGCCCAGTGTCAGATTGCCAACCTTGGTTTTGGTGGACAGTGTGAATAGCATGGCTGATGATTTTTCTTTGTTGATGGTAATACACCAGCGATTGGCCCAAGCTGTAATTCTGTCCAAGGCGAGCTGCATTCTGTACGTGGCAGTCGTTGTGTACTCCTCGGTGCACCAGATTACGAGGTCATCTGCATAGAGGGCTGCTTGGATCCCATTGGGCAGCTCTGCTACAATGTCATTGATGAAGAGTATGAACAGAGTAGGTGATAATACTCCGCCTTGTGGCACCCCTTGTCTCAGCAATACATTCTGTCCAGATTGTCCATCCACCAGCACCCTAGCTCTGCGATTGTGTAGGTATGACTTGGTCCATCGGAACATGTTGCCACCGATGCCTGTGCGCCGGAGCTTCACGAGGAGGCCATCCTTCCACACCTTGTCAAATGCTTTCTGCAGATCGATAAAGGCAGCTAGCATCACCTTCTTGGCTTGAAAAGTGTCTTCTATGACCTGTGCAAGATGTGTTGTTTGATCTTCTGTGCTCCTGTATCTTCTGAATCCGGCCTGCTCTGAAACTATAATGTTCTCTGACTCCAGGTACCACTGCAACCGCTGGTTGATGATGCGCTCCATGGTCTTGCATATGCAGCTTGTAAGACTGATAGGACGGTAGCTCAGCACTTTCGTCTTGTTCTTTCCTTTTTTCAGAATAGGAGTCATTCTGGCTTCCTTCCAGCACTGAGGAACCTCTCCATTGGTCCAACTGAGATTAAAGATGTCTAGCAACTTGCGAAGAGATGCATTACCAAGGTGTTGGATCATTTCATTCGTAATGCCATCTGGCCCGGGAGATTTCTTCTTTTTCAGTTGGCGGATAGCCTTCTTCAGTTCTGTTAAACTAATGTCAACTTTCATTGCATCGTGAGTGTTGGTGTCTGTTCTTTCCTTTTGCTCTTTTCTAACCTCCCTTTGACGCATTCGTGGTATAGAAATGTTGCTTTCTTTTGCATATGCCTTCGCAAAGGCATCTGCTGCCATCTTTCCTGTCAGTGTTTGTCCATCTTCTTCAAGAGTAATCTTCTCTCCCCTGACACCCTCATCATTGAGTGCTTTAGTCAGTCTCCATAGTTTTGTGGTGTCTCTCTCTAAATTAAACCCTGCCGTCTTTTCCCTCCAGCTTCTTCTTTTGGCCTCCAGCTTGGTCTTTAGATACCTGGCTTTAGTTTGTTGTAGCGTGAAGTGGTTTTCATGACAGGGATTACCCTCTGCATCTTCTCTGGCCTTGTCTAGTTTATCATGTGCTGCTTGCAGTTCTGTTGTCCAGTAGGGGCGGTAGTTTTTCCTGAACCCTCGAGGAATCGCTTCATTGGCAGCCTTGAGGATACTTGAATTAAATTCCTTGACCACATTGTTGATGTTTCTCCCTTCTACTGCTATATTATGGGTAAGCTCATTGGAACGAATGCCGAACAGACTCCAATTTGCCTTTTTGTAGTTCCACCTTGGATGTTGAGGTGAACTGGTCGAAATACTTCCAGAAAGAGAGAGGAGGACTGGGCGGTGGTCGCTTCCTCCTAACTGCGATCCGACCACTCTACTGAGGTTTCTGTGAATGTCTTCTGTACAAAATGCCAAGTCCGGCGTTGTTGTCGAGTGCCATCGGCGCGAGTAGAAGGTAGGCTGATCTGTGGGATCGTTGACAAGTAAAAGGTGCTTTTCATCTTGCCATGCTTCAATGTCTTCTCCTCGTTTATCAAGTGTTCTGTATCCCCAGCTCTGGGACTGGCTATTAAAGTCTCCCGTAATGAGGAAGTGGCAGTCCGGGACCTGGATTGTGTCAAGTGAGAGATTCTTGTCATTAGGGCAGTAATAATTGACAATTTCAATCACAGAGTTGCTGGTTGTTACCTTGATCTTGATATATTCTGCCTCTTCCATAAAGGTTTTGATCTGGCTGGCGTTCACACTGTTTCGGACCAAGGTCATCACCCCACCTTTCTTTCTTCCTCTTCGATCACACCGGAAAATCTGGTAACCTCTGATCTTAAATGGTTTTCCTTCTTGCAGGTGTGTCTCTTGAATGCAGCAGATATCAATGTTGTTTTCGTACAGGAACTGTTCGAGCTCTGATTTCTTGTTGGTAACCCCTTCTGCATTCCAGTGCATGATGTTGATACTGGGGTTCTCTTTGGGTTTGGTCTTCTCTTTCCGTTGGCCAGTAGCTTTCCATCCTCGTCCCCTGGCTCCACAAGACGAGTTGATGGGACCTCCAGTAGCTGAGGGTGGGCTCCTTCGAGGCATGGAGCCCGGCGCTGCACCTGCCTGGCGGATCCTCACAGGGCGAGCACCATTTCGATTGATTCGATCTCCAAGTGTAATTTCATTAGCGTTGTGCATAATGCTCTGGTTAGCCCCTCCAAATGTCTGGATTGACACCCAGTGGGTTACACCCCTGCGCCACGTTGAGGCCGAGCATATAGTCTTAAACAGGGGGTTATGGTCTATGACTTTGATGTTTTGTGCTTCCATAAGCTCGCATCTGAGTGTACCTAATTGAAATTCATAATGGTTCATCATTGCTGATCTAGCCCAGAAAATCTCGATACAAATTTTCACAAATTCTGCCAATAGATTTGGAACTAGTTTGACTTAAATCTGTTGCTGTCTAAGGCAGCAACAACCCACAGTTACATGATTTTCGATATATTCAGCTTTTCCAACGCTGGATAATAGGGAAACATCGTAGATATGCGCTACCGGCGAGCTCTATATAATTACAAGTTACTCGAATGTTAAAATTAAATTGGCGCCTGTTTACTGGCTTGAAAATCTGGGCATACGCGCCAGTATCTTAAAACCATTATCCAATGGAACGTGTGGACTCCAAATTGACGTCATCATACTGGGCGGGGTTGTTCCTTACATTCAGCAAATTAGAGGACTGGTTGAAATAGCTCGCTCTATTGAGCGTCTTGCGGTCATTTCATAGGCCTACTTAGTTAATTAATTAATTAATTAATTAATTAATTAATTAATTAATTAATTAATTAATTAATTAATTAATTAATTAATTAATTAATTAATTAATTTATTTATTTATTTACTTATTTATTTATTTATTTATTTATTTAATTTTTACATTTGTTAATTTTTCTGTCACTTTCCAGTAAGTCCACAGAATATAAAAAAATCTAAATAAATGACGGTTCTCTTC
>CM067370.1:179492459-179522459 GCA_034401795.1 Chaetoderma sp. LZ-2023a | reverse complement strand
CCTTTTCGATGTCAATGTTTGTATACATAGCATCGATGTCAAGCGTGACCAGGAATGAATTCGGAGGTATCCAGGTCTCAGAGACCTGGGATAAGAAGTCTTCTGTGTTTTTCAAGAAGCTGGGGTGTGTATTTGCTATTGGCTGTAGATGGTAATCGATGTATTCACCGATTCTGTAGGATTCTGAACCACAATCAGAGATTATAGGTCGCCCGGGTGGTGACATTGGGTCCAACCACGAATCTATGGGTTTATGAATTTTTGGCAAAAGATAGAAAGTCCGTGGTTTAACTCAAGCTTAGCAGAGAGATACTTATGTTGCTTTTCGGTGATCTTCTTGCTATCGAGCAATTTGTGAAGAATCTCATTAAATTTGCTGCAATTATTTTGCCAAAGTGGCTCGTTTAGTTTCTGGTAATGCTTTGGGTTACTAAGTTGTCGTTGTGCTTCACGTATATAGTTATCTTTAAGTATTATTAGAGTCGCAGATCCTTTATCCGCAGGTTTGATGACAATTTCGCTGTTTTTAGACAATTCAATTAGGGCTTGGCGTTCCTCATAGGGTAAATTTGGTTGATCATTAGGGAATGCAGAATTTTTAACACGTTCTGAAAAGAGTTCTATGCTTTCACCGATCGTGATTTTAACGGATTCGTGTTTCCCATGATTCAGATTCATCTTTACATGAAGAGGATGGGCCTCGTATTAACAATTTGAGAATACAGGTGATTATATACACAAAAGGTTCCAGACCCCATGCTATCTATGCAGCACCAGTAGGCATGCGTGGTGCACATTCTTATGGACGTAGTCATTTTCATGAGTCCACTTTTATTTGGACAGGACCACGAGGGATGAGTTTGGAGCATCTCATCCTGGGCCATGCTGTACCCAGTACTAAGCGATCCATGTTACAGTTCACTTAGACTCTCGAATACATCCTGTGACTGTCAGCCCAGAGATACTTGACGCTGTCAAATTCACTAGATAATATTTCCTGTAGAATCACTCTTAATTGACAAAAGAGGGTGCTTTGATTGTTTATCCCAATGCCAAACAAATCGGGTCCAATGGCTCAGATTGAATAATTAATTGCTTTAAATAACTGTGTAAATATATATGTAAGGCTCGATATCATGTCATTCTTAACAAGATGGATTGTACTTTCATTTATTTACTCGCAAACATGAATTAATCCACGTTTTCTGCTGCAAATGTCTGGATAAACATGATTTCAAAATCCTACCGAACTATATTTTGTCATGTTGTTTGTATTTTCCTCCAATGATTAGGACATTAGGAGCACTGCGACGTAATACATTGCCTCAAATCTTATAATACGCTCTGCCACCAGTGTCACCCACATCCCATGGATTGGCCACTATATATATTGTTGACTATTTACAGCTCTGCAGCACTACGGCTGCGCATCTATCAAAGTGGCCAAAGTGAAGACCGCACCAAACTACGCCGGGAGCGCAATATTATTCTGTGACACATTAGCAAACACTTAAAAGATCTTTTCAACAGGCAGACTCCCTAGCAGATGAAATCACTGCCATGGATGACTGTCACAAAATGTTTCGGGCAGCCCGAGCCTTGAGAGTTACTGACTACACACCACCACTCACTGTAGACAAATCTGAAGGACACGTTATCGGGACTGGCCATGGTAAAGCCGAGGCGATTCGATAATGGTTCAAGGAACAGTTCACTGACAATGATGATGAGCCCTTGCACCCGTTCTCAGGAGACCCCAGGCCATTACTAACACCAATTAAAACAGCAGAAGTTGAGAATGCACTTAAAGCCCTGAAAAATGGACGTGCATCTGGACCTGATGGCATGGATAAAGAATTATTCAAATATGCAAGTGACATTATCTCAAAACAGATCATGGACCTAATCAATTCAGCTTCCCATCGACGCTGTATGCCAAGGCACCCTTACCCAAGCCCAAAAGCCACATGGGCCCCAGCCAATCTGCAGCCCATTACGCTCTTCAAAAGCATACAGAAAATCCTATCCAATGTTAATCTATGCCACATCCGAGACAAGATCGATAACTTCACCAGATCATGTCAAAGTGGCTTCAAACATGGACACAGCTGCGCAGACATTGTATACGCTCAACGCATGCTTGTGTTGGTAGTCATGTCCAAACACTAGGACTTCCACAAAATGGGCATTGACATGTCATGAGCCTTCAACACAATTAAATGCTCAAAGATCCAAGATGTACTACGCCAGGCCAGTTGCAATGAAGATGAGCTACGACTAGTAAAACTACTCCTTGCAGACACCTAGCTGAGAGTCTATCTCCTGTGCTTTTTACCTCCTACCTTGCTGCTGCACTGAAATATGTGCAGGAAAGTTTCACAAGACCAACCAACCCCCCCCTCCCAAATCCCCCATCCCCCCAAAAAATCCCCCCCCCCCGAGTGTCAATACTGGGCATGCCGCTAGAGGTGGAATATGCCAACGATGTGGACTTCATAGGCGAGAAAAAGAAACCCCTGACGAACTTCTCCCAATAGCTGCAAGCAAACTAAAAATTGAGAATCTCTTTATGAATGATTCACCCACATATACCTATCGACAAAAGCATGAAACTATAGAAAATGACAACCCACTTCGTGGCGGCGAACCATGGAGGAAAAGTAAAATCCTGGGCTCACTGCTTTGTGGTACTGCTGACATTTCTGCATGCTGTGTCATGGGAAACATAGCTTTCCAGTCCTTCTGGACGCTATGGATTCATAGATTAAAGATGCCCCTGATAAAGAGGCTACGTTAAAACAATGGAACCTGCGTATCCTTGATGCTGTATAACTGTAACAGCTGGGCAGCTCCAAAGGCAGCTCTAGACAAACTTGATGCCTGCCACCACAAACACTTATGCACCATCACTGGACACCGATGGCCAGACAGCATAATTTCCAATGATGCACTATACAAGATGTGTAATACGTCGCCGCTGTCTGTAAAATTCGCCCAGCAAAGATGGTCCATGTTTGCCCGTGTGCTAAGGATGCTAGAAGTGACACCAGCACAGAGAGCCTTGGAATTAGCCCTACTCAGAGCCAGTAAATACAAAGCCAGGAAAGGACGTCATTGCATAAATCTGCTAACCATGCTATTAGGTGACCTCAAGAAAGCAGGACTCGGTACACTCAAGTCAAGAATGGACCTGAGGAAGCTAAAGATTTCGACTGAGGACAAGACACAAAAGCAAAGAGGGACTTATTGCAGCTGTAGGATGTTTCTACTACTACCATCGCAGAATACAGTAATCATACATATTTACATGCTTGATATGTCATATAGAATTAGAAATAATTATTAGCATTGTCAATATGGGCCCAAGTTCCCGAAGCTCTCGCTATGTTAGCGATATTGTTACACCATACTAAAGCAATGCGTGTAACAATATTGCTAGCTAACGATAGCTTTGGGAACATGGGCCATGGTTCATTGATAAGATTTAAGCTATGCATACAGCGGTGCTCCATCATAGTGCACTTATTCCTAAAAGAATGGCATCGCTATCCGGGAAAGCCCTTTTCAGCCTGACTAATCATGGCCAGATGTCTGTGATTGTCATAAGTCACTTATCTCTGATATGGAGAGGAGCGTGGTTCTGAGTCTACTGCCACTACGGAGATCGACTTGGTCACAACCTGTCTGGTCTCAGAAATGGAGTCTAACAGTCTAGTTATCGTGGTGATATAACAAGATTGTCGGTCATTGCTTTAGAGCCATATTTGTGGCTAGAGGCCACGCATCTATTTTTAGATTGATTTTATTGTTGCTAAAATGGTGTAGAATGAAACATTTAAATTTATTTTCATAGTAAACTTGAATATTTTAAAACGATCATTTAAAAATATGAGATAATATGATGTTGTGTTTGTAAATATGTTGTGTTACATTTGTCACAGCTCGCAGTAGTGAAGCAGTACAGCGATAGTAAAAAGATATTGTACAATGACAGGAAAATATCCGGGGGACTTGTGCACCATACAGGCATTAATTGGTCAGGCATATAACCTGCCATCTATGGCCACCTAATAGACACATTCTATTTTAATCATGCATTTAGAATATGAAATGCCGAATACGAAAGATAATTCTTAATGTAAGAAATCATGCTATTGAATTTTTGAAACTAATTAGACTGTAAGCTGTTGCTGCCTATGACAACAGCAGACACCGGTCAATTAAAAATAATATTCTAAAGCCAATTTGACTGGAATAATCCCATCAAAATAGTTTGAAAATTTTCAACAGCTAATGTGTGTATGATTTTCTTAAATGTATGGGACTTCAGGGTTCATATGGTTAATTGAAGTGCCTTACTCTTAAATATGATGTTCGTTGTCAAACATCCATTAAGGCAGATGCATAGAACAGGCATTATGACTGCCTGGGAAACTCCTTTATGGTTACTATGCCCCAGAATTGGCGTGAAAATTCAAAGTGATAGCTTATGTGATAAACAGAATCTCAGACTTGTCGCCATTTCGTATCAAATTTATCACACTCATTTAGTAATATCTCATTTGGGGCTCTCTATGTCTCGTTCTGATTGAGATATTACTAAAGTCATGTGATAAATTCGATATGTAATGACAAATCGTGCAAAATTCTCTATTTCTCCTCCAAAAACTGGGCATATTCAAGTAAGATGTGAACTAATATTTCCTCCTAGAAGTACAGAGACACTCTGAGACTTCCATAAATTTCCATGGCGAGGACCAGTGTGCCCATTCTCATCGAAATATCCACGATGCATATTTAACTAAGATTTGAAGTGGAATTACTTCATGAACTGTATGAGACCCTCAGTGAAAGTTTTACAAGTTCACAAGACCGTGGAAGGACCCTGGAGCAACCTTCTTCTCCCGAGAACGGGCTGGAGAGTGAGACACACATCCAAGTCACATTCAGACATGCGCAAATATTCCTAGATCCGCCCATGAACTATGCACAGCATCAAATAAGAATACAATATTGACTAGGTATGTGTAAACATTGAATGTAAATTGAGAAAATCAAACAAAAAGTAAAGAAAAACATGATGGAACTTTGATAAATTTATCACAATTTCGTCAAATTTGGCCTTTAATCACAAATGATAAATGCAATGGCTTCATTTCTCTATGAAAATCTGGGGTAATCCCTAGACGATACCATTTAACTTTTAATGATCTCCGTCATAATTGATAAATCGAGTTTCTCGGTCAATCATATGATGTTATAATCAACTGCATCATGTGTAGTTTGTTTAAAACTATTCAACAACATGTTTATTAAATAGCACAACAATGCTTAGTCCATCATAACTTAAGCGTTCATGACGAATTTATCTACGCCATTCATTACGTAATTTGTTATGACATAATCCTACATGTCATGTAGTTGATTATGACATCATATGATTGATGGATAAACTGGAATCATCAATTAGAAGTTGATCTCTTATGGCAATGTACTGTTTGTTTTTGTTTTATTCGACATACTATTGTTCCTTTCAGAATAAAGGTTTTAGATTATATTGACTTATTTAAGTAAGTCGTCAGTAATTCTTTTCCTGTCAAGCAATGAAATATCTTCATTTCAAATTAAAATATTTTCCGATTTATTAAGAGATTGTCGACACTTTCAGCACACCTGCCAATATATGGTACAAGGGCCATGGAACAACATGCCTACTAATCCATCACCACCCACCCATCAAAGCATATATGGGCTTGATGCAGGGATTCGTGGACGCATATTTCTTAATATGCTCTTCAACTCGCTTACATTAGTGTCATTGAACTGGCACATTTGGCGCCACACATTTCAGACTCCCGCCAAGCGCATATCCCTAGATACCTCTTGAACCACTTCTTAGCTGTCGCTGTCATCAAGTGAGCTAATATCAATCACTCTGTTAGCTTGTCAGTAGTGTACAGCACCGTTAGGCACACATCCATGAGTTGGGGGAGTTGGGGGAGTGGCCTAGTTTAGTCACTGTTAGACAATCAGGGATGGCGTCTACCCATGTTGTACACTACTATCGCCTCCACCCACAGCAATGGCGTGTACCGGTATACCCCAGAGGTTCATTCTATCGTGGAAATATTCTGATTCTTCTGTGATCTGGGTTGGGCCGGGGTGGATGAGCACTTCAGAAAACTCAGATAACAATATAATAATGTCCTCCGGATGGGTAACCATAATTAACGCTGTCATACCGAAGCTGGCCTAAACCAGCCTCTGTAGTGATCTTGAGGAATGTCCATTTGCAGGCTAAGAGAATACTATTTTTGAACCAGCCATTCCAGTGGTAAATCTTCAAAAATAGTCTTTTCTTGTCCTGGAAATGGATAGTCAATAAGCAAATATTTATATATTTTTTATCAAATTTATTCATTAAAGGGTTAATCAATCTGTTATCTGTAAAGAGTAACTTCCCTTATCTTCATACACGGCTTTTACAGCAACGAGTACTGTTTATAAACGGTTATCCGAACCCTATCGATGCGAAATTCCAGCATATCATCATTTCCATTATTGCGTTTCCATGATTTTTCAAGATTACCATATCCATAAGCTGTTAATTATTTTGAAAGTAATTTCAACTGAATCCCCAGAATTTAAATTTCAGGGTAACTATGGTTCAATATTTTTAATCTAATTTGACTGTGGGACAAAATATATATATATATATATATATATATATATATATATATATATATATATATATATATATATATATATATATATATATATATATATATATATATATATATATATATATATATATATATATATATATATATATGTATATATATATATGTATATATATATATATATATATATATATATATATATATATATATATATATATATATATATATATATATATATATATATATATATATATATATTATATATGTATATATATATATATATATATATATATATATATATATATATATATATATATATATATATATATATATATATATGCTCAGCTATAGAGGTGCCAGCTATAGTTTGGCAATGTGGTATAAAAGCAATCATTGAGCTGTTGAATATTTTGAAACTAATTTGCCGGGAAGTTGTTGCAGCAACAACTTCCAATCAAATTAGTTTCAAAATATTCACCGAGATAGGTGTCACATAATAAAGAATCTAATCCATTGTCACTTACATGACATAACACACTATCACTTGAGGAGAGAAAATGGTGGTGATCACTGGTCCACATTTACGCGATATTACAAAGCGGATAGTTGTGATACAGAAACGGGAATGTGACAGGATATGCATGAAATGGAATCTATACACCATAATCTATCGGTGCAGTATAACATTTGAGATGAGATTAGCATCCCTTTAAACAATTAATTCATCGAACACATACAATTCGTATACTTCGTGGATGACTGCTCGATTCTCGTCACAGAGGTATCTAACAGTTTAGTTGTGACGTCGGCTAACATGTGACATATTTGATTATAACGTCAGATACTTGAGCGATATATCGGATACCTCAATTAGATCCTGATATCAGGGAAGTATTCGTGTAAACAATGTCTGGAAAACCTACTCATGTCTCTTGCGTGACTTCTGGATTGGAATAACCATGAAAGGGGGTTTTAGAGTGAACTCTGGATGGCTAAAACATTGGAGAATTATTATCATCATTTTGTAACTTGGAACTTGTAACTTGTAACAAATCATAACCGTCTTTGTAGGAGGACCGCATTGGCATGCACAACTGTGTTCTATTAATCAGAATAGCGTTCTGCCCATATGGAACTATCACTGTGCTGATTATAAGATTACTCCCTTTATCCAAATAACCATATTTATTCGTCATCAGCAATTAATAATAATTACCAATAATTAACAATTAGGTAGAGGCAGTAGCGAAATATAACCTACTAAGTAGCCTGTATTTACGTGTATGGCGTAAGTTAGTTAACCGTATAGCATGAACCTCTAATGTGCTCAGGAATTCACGATTCAGTATCAATGATTCGTTTACAATCGTGTAAGTTGTACGAGTTCTACAGCTGAATAATCACTAACACCTAAATGACAATCTTTCAGAAGACAAGCGTCGATAGACAGAATGGGTGCCTGTCTAATGAATTCCAATGCGGAACATCTGATTAGAAAGTGTTCCAACGTTTTCTGTTCAGAATTACAGGATTAGCATAATGGATGGACGATATCGTTTTAAAATCTACTTGGGGTCTCTTGTAATACATACATTCTAGTGAGAAGTTTCAATCTGACCGATATACGGGCTGCATGTCTTTTAGAAGAGCAGTCAGCTTATAGTACAGGATGTAGTTTTCTTGGAATAAATGGTATTTCATTCAGGTACCTCAGTGAACTGTAACATGGCACTACCCCTGAAATTTCTTCCTTCCAGTACAGCTGAGTAGCTTTCTCAATCAGGGACTTCCAATTCTCCTTCTGTATAGGATCAACCAGATATACTTCAGCATCCTCTAAGCAATACTTCTGCAACCTTCTTTTTTAACTCCATAAACCAACTGTGACTTTCGCTAGATTTTACAGACAGTTGTCGCCTAGATATTTTCTTTTCAAGTGATGACACTTATGATTTTTAATTCAATAATATATATTGCTGGATCAGCTGTGTTCTTTGGTATCGACAGAAGTTGCTTCCGAACGCGTTTGTGGTACTTCCCCAGTTTGGACAGATGCACACCGCCAGGTAATATGACTTCAAGCCCGTAAGTTAAGACCGGTACTGTGCAGATTTTAAAAAGGTGTATAATCGTAACTGGATCTATAGTTATTTATATATTGGTTACGATTAATTACCTTATTGGCGGCGTTGGGAATAGCTTACCGCACACGTGCACACACACGCACGCACGCACGCACGCACGCACGCACGCACGCACGCACGCACGCACGCACGCACGCACGCACGTACACACGCACGCACGCACGCACGCACGCACGCACGCACGCACCTGTGCGTGCCGCGTGTGAGTGTGCGTGTGTGTGTGCGTGTCCGATCAGCCATTACCAACACCGCCAATAAGGTAATTAATTACTTATCAAACACAACAAATGATCGAGAACTACAATTTATACTATGTCAAAAATTGATAGCTGAAAATTACACAAACCCGATAAAGTTTATTAAACTAGAAAAACAAGCAAGAGTCAGAGCGACGTTCAAATAACATACCCGGATGGAACTAGAGATATTCGGGTAGTCCACACAAGGAGGTATATATCAATAATGGCGTAAGCACCTTTTTCCCTCATGGCTGCTCCCTTCAGAAAGTCATACAGATTTCAGGAAGTAACAGCTAAAGTTCACAATTGAGTGTAACGAAAACTGAATTACTATAGGATACAGTTAATAAAATAATTGTCATAATATATAACGTTTCATCAAAGGTACAGTAAACCGTCATGTGAATTGTTATAACAAATGTCTTATTAGAGTCCACATATTGAAGCAGTAAGGTATGAATAAATGTTCACATATTAAAACAACCGTCAAAATATCATTAATATCCGTGTAATTATAAGTAGAGCATGACGGTTGAATGCCATATTCTTTCTCACATTAGCGTAACAGTAGTGTATGATTGAGTGTCTTTTTAGTGTCAACATTATAGCAGAATAAGGATATGAATGACTGTTTTGTTGGTGATCACGTTAAAGTACAATTAAAATATGGATGAACGTCTTATCAGTGTTCATGTTATCACACGAGCAAATTATACCGATTGCCTTATTAGTGTGAATATCAAAGCAGTAACACGTAAATAAAAGCACACTGCTAATCCTGGCAATAATACATTTGAAATTGTTTTGTTGGTCGTTCTGCCGTGTAGATCTCCAGGGTAGAGATGGCGATATGTTGTTGGCGATGGCTGGACCTCATGATGTATAATAGGATCAGAGTGATTGGCATGCACCGTATCATCTTGTTGTACAGCGTCCATCATATCAGAGGAAGCTGGCCAATATGTTGTCTCTGGCTGTCCAGATATGTAGTGTCCTTGTGATACTTCATGGAACTTCTGGGAGTTCTGACCAACTGGTGTGGATGTGATCTTGTATGCAGAATCCCTTTGGTCTAGGCCAGATATTGCAGGTGGCATCATCGGAGGTAATGGTGGCTGTGATTCGTGGGACAGATCTTCATCAGAAATTTCCTCATCCCACAATCGATAGCGAGTTGAGATACACTTAATAGGCACTGAGTCACATTCTGAGAGTTTAACCCTATAAGACGCATTTGTTATCCAGAGGATGATCTGATATTACACCACTCTCCGTCAACTGAGACAACCAGGTACCGACCACTTATTGTGGTTGGAAACGAGGTAGACCAAATCAGCAACATCAACTTGGGAATGAGATCCAGGCTATCTTACGTGTGCTTTCGACCACTCACTATGAAGGTGATTCTGCTAACGTTGCTTATGTTAACTCATGACTACTGTCCAGTCAGAGACTGGTAGTTGATCTCCAGTAAACTGATCTGGCTGTGTCCACATCTCTCGTGCTGACAAACCATGATGACGTACGCGGGAATTGAGACGGGCAATGGTTACTGCCAGAGTAAGCGCAGAGACGGTACCAGCAGACGAATCTTGCCACAGTAACTCACCCTCAAGTTCTTGATGTGCTCTCTCTGCAACTGGTTTCTTATTGATATTTTTGATACGACCTATCTCAATGCTTAGTCTATGCCATGCTAACAGTTCGTCATTCACGAGTGATTCAAATCCTGGTGCAGGATCGGTACGGATAACTGCACTCGGATCATCTAATGGGCAAATATACATGCACAGAAGTATGAGTGCGTCACGCAATGTATTACATCATTCATCTTTCACTAAACAAGCTACTGTGAATGATGTAACTGTTTCTCGTATGACTAGTACTAGCTGTCGATTGCACTTAATAATGTCAGTATCAAATGATACACCCACAGAAGCTGGTGGATCACTTGTCATCTGTCTCACTAGTGTATGAGGAAATTTCTTTAAAGATATGCACAAATGACAGGTCTTGCTGGCTAATACGAACAGGGCAATAAAGCCTTTTATGTAAACTTGATTGGCCCGCTTCGATCAACCTCCCATACAGGATCTTACAATATATACATGAGACCTCTCAAATGTAGTCCCCGATGCTGTGCTGCATATTGTCCCATGAATTGTTCTCATCTGCAGAAACATCGTGAGCCTTTAGCAGTGCATGCTGCTTAGACCAGAATATGGAACCTGTAGTGACTTTTCTTCCATGGGTCTTTCTGTGGAGTGTAACGCTGGGAGAAGGGGCTAAATCATACTCCATTCAAGTCAACAGTTTCCTCCAGAAGGATTCTCTCTATCTCGTCTTCATTATCTTCAAGGTAAGATTGTCGATCATTTTCAACACGACACAGTAGTACTCTAGTAAGGATTCCCTACAGATAATTCTAGATGGTATAATCAGTTTTCACACACTTTGGCCACCTGGTATACGTCATCGGCAATTGCTTTCTCGGATATCAACTTGTTTTCCACTGAGCTGCAGTGGGTATATTGTGAGGAACCAGAGTGAGTTTATCTGCTTTCGCAGAGAGATAAAACGTGCGCCTCACGTTGTAAATGCGTGGATAAAAATCGTTTAAATCGCTTGTTGAATATATCGATACATGTATTGCTTACCCGAAGGAAAACAAGTCTGTCATATTCGACCATATTGAGCCAATAATAAATTGATAGCGTACATGCGTGAATAAGAATATCCATACAATTCATAGAGCGTGCACTATAAAAACATACAATTCAGTTAACAAGAAGATGACTGGATAGTTACCGAGGGTAAGTGACCTACGAATATCAGTCATACCGACTGATTACCAGAATATATTATTAGTCCAGACATACCATCTATGGGATAAAACGGTATGGTTGGTGGTGACAAGAATCGCGTGAGGTCACGGTTCACTGGCGTTCTTAGCACGCACCATGAGCTCAATATAAGTTAGCTGGACAAAGTACCTGAGGGACTAGTTAAAACTGCGGTTGAGACAGTTAGTCAAATACAATCTAACCAGTTCATGCCGTGCTGTGAGTCTGTTATGATAGAGTCGACATTAATGACAAGAGAAGCTGAGTAGTCGTTTATCTGGAGGTGAGGACATCATTCATCCGAGCCTATCACTACTGGCAGTCAGATATTCCTTGGACCAGGAACTCAAAGAAATCTATTCAATTTTACTATCCTTGTACTCGAAATGGCGAAGCGAGTTCTATTTGTGTAAGCAAATTTTCTAGTGTTTTCGCAGTAACGTTTAGACGGGAAACTTTGGTTAGACGAATATTTCAGTTACTCAACGATTTAGGTACAGTGATCTGTATGGAGGTGAATAAATCGATTCCGTGGCTAGCAGTGAGGCCGCGAATTCATAATGTGACCAGATGTAGGCGTCTCACTGGTGAGATTCATCAATACGTCGACAGCTTCTTTCATTGTATGTAAATAAGAGTCAATTCTATATCTTGGATTTGTGCTCTTGCATAATACATCACAAGAGTCGGTAACTCAGGCGGTAATGAGCAGAGCTGCCAACCCAGCGACTCTGGGATCACGTCTCTGGTCACCCGAATGTCGATCACTGGAGACATAGGCGATCTCCTTCACTCGCCATTGCTTCTCTCCACCCAGGTACCAATGGGTACCAATATAAAACTGGTGAAGCTACCGAATAATAGACTGAAATAAATACAAACTAGAGATGTCATGAATGGGATGTGCAATCAGGAACTAGATAGATGCCAACCAAACCAACAACTCCTCTGTTGGTGACATGGGTTCGCACTTGTGCACTATCTCGCCGTCGTTGTATACATGGGCTATCTCCTTCGCTCCTGCCACTCTACATGCAGAAGTATAAATGGGTACCAGTGTGAAGGCTGGGAAAGTTATCAATAAGAGACTGAAATATATACCAGCCTTTATGGCGTGAATGGGACCTAAAATCTGAACCTCGCTTGATGGCAATCAAACCATATAACTAAAAAAGGCTGGTGCCACAATTGGGGAGATGATTGGCCGTCGTGTTAGCGTGGCCGACAGGTAATCAGCTCGGCGGGGTTCCAATCCCACTCAACTCTCAGGCGAACAGGGCACTCATTGGAAACAAAGGGAATCTCCTTCACTCCTCGTTGCCTCCTTTCACCCAGGAGTATAAATAGGTACCAGTGTAAAAAGGATTGGCCATTCATATAGGACTATTGGCTGGTAGGCCACTGTCTCGTACTCAAATGTTTAACCCTTTCATATTGAAGTCACCAAAAACCGGCCTCTACAATAGTCTTGAAGAATGCCCATTTTCTGGCCAAGTGGGTTGTAGGAGGCACAAAGGTCAATTAAAAAATCGATGTGCACCCATAGACGGACATTTAAGCATTTATAACAGACTAACTAGCGCCATCCATGGCGTAATTGAGTATGACCTTAGCCTAAAGTTGACGTTGTTGATTATGACTTTATATAATTGATCGATAAACTGGATTCCTCTATTATATCAATGATACCAAATTATATGTAATTTTCATGTTGGGTAATTCAGTGAGACTGTCACGCCCTCTCCACATACTAGAAAGTATTGATCGCTGATCATAACTTCCCTAAACATACATCGCTTCCATTTTCTCATCACGCTTGCGCTTAAAATAGTTGGCAGCTTAATTCATTATTCAGGGAAATTTGTTTAGTAAAGTGGCTTGTAGTGATAAAGTTGTGTGGCTTCTCGTGTGCTAACTGGATTGTAATAATCACCTGAGGCCAGAGCGTAGTGAAAGTGGCGGCCTTCAGCACTCACTCTGTACTTTCCCAGCAGTGACCGATATTGTAACATTTTGCCAGAAGGCTATCAAGCAATAGGAGCATGACACTACCTCAAACCGAGAACAGTTTCAGCCGGATCCGGTCGTGAGGTGTGTCGGTGTGTGTGCATGCGTGCGTGCGTGCGTGCGTGAGTGCGTGCGTGCGTGCGTGCGTTTTGGGCGGGTCCGGTGTTGGTGGTTGGTCTTGTGGAATCTTCCTGTATATACTGCAATGTAGCAGCAATGTAAAAGGTGAAAAGCACAAGGGATAGCCAACATAAAAATTAGGTATAATCGACAGGCAACTGGAAATGGTGAATTTAGAAAATGCGGAAAACCAACATGTAAGTTAGAAAAATTTATTCCGAATCAAGACAAATTCAATAGCTATCAAACCAAAGACAAGGTTCGATTTCAGTCAAGACTTACTTGTAATTCTGAAAACGTCATCTACCTATTAGAATGCAACCTATGTAAAAAACAGTATGTAGGCCAAACAAAGGGCCGTTTCCGCGTGCGCGCAACCAGACATATTTCGGACATAAGATTAAATGAAGATAGCAGTGTAGCTTCCCACCTTAATCTTCCGGGTCATATAACTGATCGGGACTTGGAAATCTTTCCCATCGACACTGTTGAAGAAACAGAAAATCACTGACTGTTTCGAGAAGCCTTCTGTATTAAATGCCTAAAACTAAATTGCCTTCTGGATTAAATATGGATCCATGGCTACCAGATAAGAGGCCGGTAATGCCTTTTGTCCTCACATACAATAGAAGAAATGTAGAACTTGCTAAGGTTTTCAAAGAAGAGTATACTAACTTACAAACCCAATTACAAAAACATGTTGGTTCCTGGGCAGTTATTGCTTATAAGAAAAACCCATAATCTTTTAAGCAAGAGCGAAACTTATATGAGAAAGAAACTTATAAAATGTAAGTTTCCAATGAACAACCAAACCAACCGGCAACTATCCAAACGAAACAACAACTCTCGGGTAATAAAATAAACAAGAATCTTATATTTTAAGGAAGCTGAGCCAGTGCGTTTGACAATATTATAAAACTACTACTACTACTACTACTACTACTACTACTACTACTACTACTACTACTACTACTACTACTACTACTACTACTACTACTACTACTACTACTACTACTACTACTACTACTACTACTACTACTACTACTACTGCTACTACTGCTACACTACTACTACTACTACTACTACTACTACTACTACTACTACTACTACTACTACTACTACTACTACTACTACTACTACTACTACTACAACTACTACTACTACTACTACTACTACTACTACTACTACTACTACTACTACAACTACTACTACTACTACTACTACTACTACTACTACTACTACTACTACTACTACTACTACTACTACTACTACTACTACTAATACTACTACTACTACTACTACTACTACTACTACTACTACTACTACTACTACTACTACTTCTTCTTCTTCTTCCACTCCTACCACTTTCTCAAGGGGGGCAATCTGGACACCGTGTCCCATTATCATCCAGGCATGGGGGTAAAAAGGCAAATCTGTGGAAAAAATATTTCTGCATTTTTTCTCGAAGGTTTATTACATCGAACTCGTTTTTGCTTAATCTGCTATATTATTTTGCGCCACGTTCCCCTACATATGATTATTTACGCACACAAGTGATAGCCGCACACGGTTCGTCAATATTAACAAACTTCCTAAATCGTTATGTGTGTGGTTGTCTGGTTGGCCTCCGTGCATCCTAAGCTTAGAAAGCTGCTTGCTGTTTTCCAGGTTGTGGACACCTCAATACCTTCAAACAAATCAGGAGATGTCTATCACGAAGCGTTCAACTAATCTGGGCAGTCACGTGCAACAGTTTATCCATCTCATCTACAGTGACCAATCAAATTAGTTTCAAAATTTTCAGCAAATTAAAAAAAAAAATTAAATCCATCACAAACATACAATTCGATCACTGGACGGATTATTCCAGATTCATGATGGACTATTTATATCAATTATGCTTGTGACGTCAACCTACATGTGGCGTAATTGATTATGACATCATATACGTGGATGATAGATCAGATTCATACATTATTTGATGTTACAAATTTTTGGACAAAAGATCCATCATTGCTCTTCTTAATCGCAGATACCAAGTAGCACGGCGCACCCGTTTGTAAATGTCGCACGGCCCATATGGTAATTGGTTATCGGTGCACCCGTTTGTAAACGGCATATGGCCCATATGTCAATTGGTTTTCGGCCCGCCCATTTCTAAATGGCGCACTTCCCATATGTCAATGTCAAACTTGTGCCAATTGGCAATATATCCATCTATTCATTAACTCCGTCTTATTGACCATTTCAGCAATCCATTCAGTTGTTCAGACACCTCTGTCCATATGCGTGTGTTGCTAATGTATGTGTTCGTCTGTCAATCCATCTGTTAGTCCATTCACTCATTCCTTCAGTAGGTTAGTTACTAATTCTGCATGCGTAAGAAAAAGAATCCCTGATCTACGAAGGTAGCGGTAGAAATCACAATTCGTTTACAACTATGCATATTGCTTATTGGCTCAAGTTATATATTACCACATGGGCATTGTACCGTTTACAAATGGGTGAGTCGATAACAAATTTGCACATGGGCCATGCACCATTTACAAACAGGCGCGCCGATAGCAAATTGTCTTATGGGTGTGCACCGTTTACAAACGGGTACGCCGATAACAAATTGTTATCTGGGTTTGCATCTTTTAGAAACGGGCGCGCCGATAACAAATTGATATATGGTCCTGCGCGGTTTACAAACGGGCAAAATTGGTTATTGGCGCATTACATACATATTACGAAATTACTTTGACTGGAAGGTGTCGCTACCTATGTAATACCAAAATATAGTCATGAATTTTACGCTCGATTTCATTGGCATTGTTACTAATGTGTGTAAAATGTCAGCACCCACCCAAATCCACCCTCCATGCCTTCTTCCATGAGTAATCTAGAGGATAATTTCAAAAAATTAATTATATTGTAAACGAGTTTTCTAATTTGGACGGACACGCTCAGAGTGTTAATACCGAGCTTATGTTAAGATGGACATTATAACGGTGATGATACTAGACAGTAGAAAGGTGACAATATGGGCGGCTGCTCTGATTGGTTGAGCGAGTCGTGACGTCTTCTCATTTGCATATTATTCCACAATAACATGTCCATATATAGTCAGGGAGCTTGGACTATTTTATCGAGGAGGTGGTTGCTCAGGCAGTAACGAGCAGAGCTTTGAAACTGGCGAACCTGGGATCACTTCTCTGTTCGGCTAAATGACGATCGCTGGAGACATAGGCAATCTCCTTCATTCCTCATTGCCTCTCTCCACCCAGGAGTATAAATGGGTACCAGTGCTGGGGAAGTTACCAATAATAGATGGAAATAAAATCCGCATAGAATGGCATAAATGGGATCTGGAATCAAGTACTCGATAATCAAACCAATAACTTCCTATGTTAATGATATATCAAAGGGCCCTGTCCAGAGACCATATATGTACATGTGGGCGTGGCCTAATATGCAAATGAGATGACGTCAATACTGTCGCTACCAATAAGAGCAGCCGCGCATCACTTCGCCGCAATTTGGTGATGTAGAGCTTTGATCTATGCCAATGATTAGCAGGTGTAATGAGCCATGACGGTGTTGGGGTGTGGGCTCAATTGCATATTAAAGACGTCACAACTCTCGACCAATCAGCGCAGCCGCTTATACAGTCGCCACTGTTCGAGGTTTTGAAATACTGCTCATCGGTAATGCTGACTTATCGGCATAACGACCACGGAAATTGTTAGGGGTATGAAGAGTGTTAGGGTGTGAAGGATCCTGTGACACCTCAGTGCGGCCGATTATACAGTCCCCAACTATTAACCTGTAGAGGTAATGAGCTATGAAACTGTTAGAAGACTTGGCAGTAATCCAAGTATTGATGATGTCATAGCTCTGGGTTAATAGGGGCAATCGGTTATACAGAAGAGTTAATGAACAGTGCACACCATTAGGGATATGGGTGTTTGGCTATATAGAGTTATAACCCATTCAACCACCCCTGTGCCTACAACTACTACTGCTACTGCTGGTAGTTCTACTGCAGATGCAATGGGTGTATGCTCTAAAGTTTTAACATTCAGAACCCAGCTATAGTGGTTCCTTGTCTAGAACAAGGCAATATAGTAATTGCAATCCATAAAGTTCCAGCATATTGGTCTCTTCTATCAAGAAGCCACAGGCTTCAACATAGGCTGTGGGATCCTGCAGAAACACCATAAAACATGCTATCACTAGTCCCTACCTACGACCATAATTAAAATAATATAAGCCTCACATTCTGGCCCTAGATTTACACCCATGAAAATAGTCTGAGCATTGTATGGGCTTTGTGGAAATATGATGGCAAATCTGTTAGTCAAAAATATTTTCAAAATATTCTCTAGTATGCATATTAAACCATACACATTTGATTTGCACAAATACCACGGTAAGTTATAAAAACCTGAATATGCCTTAAACCTGGATATGTGGGCCACATCATCCTAGTTAATAAAAAGTTGCAGCGATGACAAAATCCTAAAGCTTAGAAACGCACCAAGGTGAGTGTCCTGAAACTATTTTGGCTCAAATTGTGACATACATCTAAGGGTAATGCCTCATGCAGCCAAATTAGTTTCAAAACATTCGTTAGAACGTTTTATAACATTGTAAACCAGTCGAATTCGTGCAACCTTTGGAGCTATTTCCAGTTAAGGACGCGTCCATCCATGCGTGTGTATCTATATACACACATATGGGCATACGTAATGACGTTCGCGCAGTCATGCATGTGGTCGCCATGGCGTACGTGAGTGTGCACTGCCCTGTATATGCCCTGGAGTTCCAACAGTCTGGGCTAAGGTAAAAACCTACAACATGTTTTGGCGGCGTAATGTATAGCGATCAATATCTACCCTTAGCCCTTCTCTTGCCACCGTCTGCATCCTTGACACTTAGATAAATGCTACACATTTCGTCACACACATGAACCCATCCCATAGTAGCATAACATTCACAATGGAAAGTTCCAAGGCCAATGTGTCTTTCTAGGACACACTCATCATCCAGACATGATCTTCGACTTGTATACCAAACCAGCAGACACCGACGGCTACCTCCACTATGAATCTGAAAATCCATCCTGCATTGACGCCAGTCCATATGGGCAGTTTATGCACCCTGTACTCATACCATTGAATATGACCATAACGGTCTCCACCTACAAGGGTATTTTAAAAATAGAGGATATCCCATCAACATCCTCACTATGGCCATAGCTAAGGCAAGACAATAGGTCAGACAGGAGCTCATTCATCCTTCTCCTAAATCTAACCAGCCTACAAAACAAAGATCAATCTTTGCATGTGAATACACCCACACAGGTATCTTTCTAAAAAAACATCATCAACAAATCTAGACCCATCTTAGAAGGCAGTCACAAATGCAAACAGACATGCCCGGTTAAACCCAAACAGGCTTTCCTGGATAAACCCCTATTCGAAACAGAACCATCAAAGCCACTATAGTCAGGACCCATTCAACTGGTACACCTAGAACCGAATTCAGGAACACCTTCAGTGCTTGTCCCCACCACAAGCTGCAACATCTGTCTCGACATTGATAAAAACCAGTTCTTCAATAGCACACACACACACACACACACACGCGCGCACACACGCACTCACACACGCACGCACGCACGCACGCACGCACGCACACACACATACATACACAGGTCTGACATACACCACCAAAATCATAGGCAAATACCAAACAAGCAATACCGCATACCTGCTCACTTGCAGGAAATGCCACAAAAACTATGTTTGAGAGACCTTACACCCCTTCAAAATACTCACCCAGGAACACCTTCATGCCATCACACACCTGTATCAAAGTGAAAGATACGACACACCAGTATCTAGCTATTTCAACAAAAACGTCCATTCAAGAAACAACATGGATTTAAGAATTATCCAATTCCTCAAATCTGATCTCACCGACAATAACTCCACCATGTGGAGGATACAAATGTAGAGCCATTGGATACACCAGCTCCACACAATGGAGCCTGTAGGCATCAACCAGTCGGGCTAAAGGACAGCAACCTCCTGACACACAGTTCACCAGCAACTGTCCAGTCAGCATGTAGTTAGAAAAGTTCGGGAGGTATTTTGAGGTTATTGTAGCCTCCGGGCATGTGCACTGGTCTGCTGGATACTCCCGTTCCATGGTACCACCAGTGCGCAGTGCATTGGGATGGGGCTGCTGGCTAGCTGCGGATCTTAGGGTTGCGGATCCGGTGTTGTGCACTGCCGGATTATACAAAGACCGACTTCTAGAGCTGGTGGAACGTTCACATTTCAATGGGCCGTGCGACCATCGCCGCAGAATTGAACCTCCGGTCTCATCCTCGATGTTAGTGTCGCCAGTGTGACGGTCCCACAGCTCCATTTAGGGCCGGGACATAATTAAATACATACAATAATTAATATTTGTAACAGTCAAACAATCGTACTCTACTTGGGAGAGGTCTAGTACATGGGGTCAAGTTGATGACTCGTCATCATGGTCCTCGCCAGAGGTACCTCACTGAGTAAGATCCGTGAGGCATCCCTGCAAAGGAGGGGCCTAAAGTGGCTACTTAGCAAGGTTAATATAAACCAAATTAACCCATACAAACATTATTTGTTGTGAGAGGAAAGTGCCTCGCGTGGGCATCTGTCACAGGAAAATGCCTACAATGCTGAAGCGGAGGAAGAGAGATGGCAAAAAGGGCCACTCTCCTGTTAAAATCAAATTATGTAAAAGAGTCAACCTAGTGAAATTATAATTTTAATGTGATGCACGCTGTTTTACATGAAGATGGGTGGATGATTTCCGTAGAATTCAACACCGCCATCTTATGTATGTTCCAAGATACTGTATTGGTAGCTGCCGCTTTATTTATGTGGTCCTTCTGCGAGATTCTACCCTATCATTAGAGTTTGGGTCCAGATCTAGGTTTAGCCGCAAATGGCAATGTAAGCTAACTGTTTTTAACATATAAATCTGACGGGCGAGAGACCATATGGTCACCCTATGGAACATCCCCCCCCCCACCCAGTAGACAGTGCATGCAAATATCATTAGGTGAAAGCTCCGGAATCATATAACGATTCCGTCACCATCGCATCATGACCACACATAACAGCACAAGGACAAGTCGCAGTACACAAGCATTGTAAGCTTAGGGTGGGGACAAAGATGCAGCCATCCAACTATAGTGACCTTCCCATGAGGATGTGGTGGGTTCTCAGACCGCACACAGCCACTTGTGGAGTTAGATGGAGAGCTGAATCCTGTTCATCACCGGTGTGTCTGGGACAGATCGTGTGAGATCCGCACCCGGGAGCTAACATTTACCTGGCAGTGCAAGTAATTTCGCCCAGAGATGCACTGCAGGCCAGTAACTATAATATATTTTCGCAGTGCTTCCTACTTTGGCTGGGTTTTCTAACTAACCAGTATCCGAAGATACAAGGGAGGTGTATACGGTGATCGTCACTTTATTTCTAGCAACACTAGAACTCCAGTAGTTCCAAAGTCAGCTCTAAATAACGTGATGGAGGGAGGTCCAGACAATTAATAAGCCCGAAGGTTGGTGGAGCATAGACAGAGACAATTACTCATATAATGGAGGCCTTAAGGTATGTGGCTAATTTATATAATATATCCGGTGCGGTGTTACATATCCGCTACTCCCGGAAAAGAGACCAACACAAAATGACTCCTACCGAGTAATCGTCCATACTACTATAAACCTATCCTATTGAGCTAAAATAGTCCAGGTTTAGTCGACCACATGTCATGTTTGCGTAATGAGCACATGAACAGTGACGTCAGTGAAAAATTGATGCTGTATGGGGACCAAGATGGTGCGGATGTTTTTGCTGTATAGTGTAACATAGTGATACTGCGGTCCAAGAGTTTTTATATAAAATAAACAAAACATATAACTTGGATGGCTACTGCTATATTACTAACTTATCACAATACAGTAAAGTAGAAGGTCACACGACCTGACGGTGCTTATGCACAAAAATAAGAATAATATGTACAAATGTACATAATAATAAACTATAAAAATGCGGTCTCCAGTGACCGGGCAGTACCTATTAGTCAGCAGTACCTGTTACACAGAAGTAATACAATAATAATATGACAATGACAGAGTACCTATTAGTCATTGGTACGGAAAAAGTTCTAGAGTTACAATAGTTGTAGAATAACGCATTCGGAACGCGAGATGACATGATGCGGTAGTTGACTGCTAGGAAAAACTGCAGGCGAACTGCGGATGTGACTCATTCTCAGGAAAAGTGAGGAAGAACGTTTGCAGAAGCAGATGGATAGTAGCTAGTCATGTCTACATAAATAGTTATTAATTTAAGCGGTAAGTTGAAAATTCTGTACAGGTGCGGAAATTGAAAGCTGGCCTGTGGTTCTTGAAGGGCTACAGATGAAGTTAATAATGCGGATGCATTCTGTCTAATCACAAGATGAGATGCATCGAATAGCTCACACAATGTATCAGGCAATGTCCCCTAACTGCGGTCAAAATGTCTACAAGACTAACACATCATGTGCGGATTGATTACATCATTGGTTGTCATGGTATGGCAGGTCTGGCGTGTTACCATTGAACACATCACTCACCCCACATACTGGACGACGAACTACATAGGGACCAAAAGGCCCATCCGCACGAAAGGTCCCTTTACAGTAGTAGTGGCTTTGGCTACCTAACTTTAAATTCTTTATTGCCCCTGGGTGATATTCTCGACGGAGCTTACAAAACTGGTGGTTGCGGATGTGGTGGCTAGTACCCCAGAGATGACAAATGCTCAAAACCGAATGGCACCGCAGTAGATCTCGAGTACCTACTGTGAGTTTTCAGTACTATACGACTCGTCCTCTCAGACTAGGCACTTCACCTCACCTACCTGCTGCTGAATCTAATTTTCCAGCCCTTTTCTACTGCCTATGACGTCACAGCTGGAACGCCACAGCCAATCAGCTAGCGAGCTTCAGAGGCAGGGAAGCGGGTCATGTGACACGCTATTGTATGCATGCACTGAGAGCATGCATGCGCTAAGTCTATGGGTTCAATATTTTGAAAGAAATTTGCTGGCTCCTTTAGCCATAACTTAGTCTTACCCGATTTTAAAATAGTAAAGAGGAATCCTCGCTTCATTTTTTCATGAGCGAGAAAGCTGTAATTTAAAGTAATTACGTGTACCAACTCGGTACAAAATAAGATGCTATTTCTCTCCAACGCTAACGCGCATTGGCTAGCAGTCTCTGACGCCCGCGCATGCATGCTAGTTGATCTCGCAGACTTAAGGTAAGAGTCCAGGATCGCGCTTGCGTATGCGTACGCGTACGCGCTAATAATCAAACCACATACTAATCAATAGGAGTGTGTCCAGGATCGCGTATTTATTCGCGTTTACGCGAACATTTGCGTACACGTTTTTTTAATCGCTTCATGTAGCGATCAAATGCCTACACGCGCTTCAATCGCGAACTATAAATCCATGCAAATGACGTAAAACATGCATTCTCAAACGTGCATTCTCAAACATGTATTCTATGATATGCATTCGGTGCATGTTGTCCCACACGTATTCATAGTTGGATGAAAACATGTCGAAGGTACGATCAAGCCTAAACACAGAGGAGGTGGAGAGGCTTCTCCATTTAGTGAGAAACAACACGGCATTGTACGATGTTCGATCTCCGGACCATAAAGACACGCAGATGCTCAACAACACATGGAGCAGCATTGCCAAAGCAATGGGCAAAGAGGGGTTAAACGGTTGGTATATCCGTCCATTGGTTGGGTGTACGTTTATGTGCTATTGAATGTGTTCGGACTGAAAATTAATCAGACAAACAGGGAAACATACCAAAAACAGCAAGACAGACAGCAAAATAGACAAGCAGACACACGCACAAACAAACAAACAGGCAGGCAGACAGATACGCATATATACATTGTAGTATAGGGTTATTCCAAATGCAGTAGCAGCAGCAGTAGTAGTAGTAGTGGTAGTAGTAGTAGTAGTAGCAGCAGCAGCAGCAGCAGCAGCAGCAGCAGCAGCAGCAGCAGCAGTAGTAGTAGTAGTAGTAGTAGTAGTAACATTGCGCACTCTATTAACTACACATTTAAAAAAGGAAATATGGTCATTGCCTCGCACATTTTCGTCCCTTTTGCTGTCCGTCTGTCTGTCTGTCCGTCCGTCACACTATCCCCTCCTAAACCGCCTGGTATAATTAAAGACAATTTCCGAGTCAACATTCATATTTGTGTCCGCCCCTTGAATGGCATTTATCTCATCCAAAATCATCGGGAGTATTGGTATGGTGGGTGGAGTTGGATTGGTCAAAGGCGCGAAACGTGGGGATCGTCTGTGACATTCTATCTTGAAATTGGATAAATAGAGTCACTCTAATTCCCAAATATACACAAGAAGCCCAAGGGGCCTGTATCGTTCACCTGGCATTATTGGCATTACTGGCCAGTAGGAAAATTAATCAACAGGGTTTTATACTTTTTCAATATATGATGTACATGTACAAGTTGCATCCAAAGTGCAAGAAATCCGGCCATTTGTTGTCAAGAAGAAAGCATTTTAAATTTCCTGTTGCTTTACTATGGGGCATTTTAGCGAGCGGCAACCATCTTGGATTTAGGCAGATCGACTTCGCTTGAACCAATTGGTTTCCAATGCCCTAAGGATGCTTCCTATCAAATATAATTGAAATCGGCCAAGTAGTTCTTGAGAAGATGTCGTTTAGCGAAAAAGTAGACAGACGGACAGACGGATGGACGGACGGACGGGCAGACGGACAGACGGACATACGACGGTCGACCGACATGGCCTTCGGGCAAGGTGAGCTAATAATAACATCCCAGTCATAACATAGAAATCCCAGTAAAAGTCCTAAGACAATTGATCAATAAATGTGTTGCATGTAAAAATTTCAGGATCGGATTGGCGTAAAAAATGGAAAGGGCTTCGTGATATGTACGTCCGCAAAAGGAGGGAAATGAGAACCAGCAAAAGTGGCCAAGCTGCCGATAAAGGCCGTAAATGGCAATATTTCGACATAATGTCGTTTCTTGATCCATTCGTGGATGAAAACAGGTGTGCAACTTCATATATTATTTTAAATACGGAAACATCTGATTGCCCAGCAACTCGATTTTAACGATAAATTATATGCGCAATCTATACCACAAAACTTGTAAGATTTAACATGCTCCCCACACATGCTAATTGAATTTCACTTAACAATAAATTTGCACTAATGACACAACAATTTTCTAAGCAAAGATTTGGCCGAAGTGTATAAATATAAGTAGACCTACGACACATTTCCAGTAACCATGACTACACAATTATACAGAAAGATAAGTTATCATTAACCTTTTGAACACGAAAGGCAAAAACGCCAAAGTTCTCCACGAATTAATAATTGAAACTGATTTTCCCGAAAGCTGGCGTTGCCACTCCAAGTTCAAAGGGTTAATTAAACACAATCTATGAAGGTTAAATTAACATAACGCTTAATTACATAAAAAATGACAAATTTATACACTAGTTTGATATTGCCTCAATCTTATATTAATCATCTTCATTTATATTTTAGCACAGAGACTAATGTTCCGCCACAAGTAAATCAAGAGGTCGCATGCAGTGATTCTGCTGAAGAGGATCACGATGTTCGAGGAAGGTAATGTTATAAAGCTTAGTCAAATATACCTCTACGTACATGCGCATCTTGCCGTATTGGCTCATCACCAGCTCTGTTGCCTACTCGGACCATATCCTGCATTCCATTGATGTCTATTTCCTCTACTTCTCGTAATGTACTTATTACTTGTGCGGGTGTTGTGTCCAACTGCAACATGTTATGTAGGACACATGCAGCTTTTACTATGCCATTAACCTTATCAGGGTGTATTGCTAATTTGGTATAAAATACCCTCCATCTAGCTGCCAAAAGCCCGAAAGCATTTTCAACTATTCTTCGTGCTCGGCTCAATCTGTAATTGAAGAGCTGTTCTTCTAGAGTGCAATCTCTTCCTGGGAATGGTCTCATCATGTTGATCTGAAGAGGAAATGCCTCGTCCCCTACCACAACATATGGGACTGGACCTAGATGTTCAGCTCCTGGTAACGGTATATCATTTGGCAAATGTAAGCTATTTGAGGCAATGGCCTTTCCAATATTTGAGTTGGCATAAACTCCACCGTCACTGTTACGACCGAACGAACCAACGTCTATCGCTAAAAAATGCAAGTTTGCATCCACTAATGCCAAAAGGATAGTTGAAAAAGTTCCCTTATAATTATGGTACAGTGATCCTGAGTTCCACGGAGCTTTTAGTAATATATGTTTGCCATCGATGGCACCTATACAATGTGGAAAATTCCACTTATCATCAAAATTTGCAGCGACACCTTGCCAGTCAGCAGCAGTTTCAGGCAGTTGCATAAACTGCTGTGAGAGATTAGTCCATATAGATCTGCAGACTTCATGTACAATATTCCCGACAGTTTTGGCTCCAACACGGTAACTAAAAGCTAGTGAACGAAAGGATTCCCCGGTTGCTAGAAATCTGTGAATATAAAATGAGCAAAAACAATCAATTATATTATACAGATATGTGTCATTTATTTATACATAATGTATGTAACACATCCTCTTTCGAAAACATGAGCCAAATTTGATTCGGATCTATCAGGAAAACTCATAAACGGACAGACATATAAAATTTCTATACACAATAATAGAGTGGTCAATAATTTAAGGGATACACAGGTCCTCCTTTCGAAACCACATCTGTATAAATATAACCTTTGTATAGAGACCACTTTAACCAATACACTTGACCATCTACCGAGAGATTACTTGTCTATAGATTCTACTTTTGCGGGTTCATCTTGGTGGTGTCGATGTACCAACCCAATATCCAATTTGGCCAGAGAGTGGATATTGGGTCTGACCCGTTGACCGACGGGCCAAATTGGATATTGGTCCGTTACATCTATAGACAGATTGAACTGTACATGCAAATGCATACATATATGAACGAGCGAATAATTGAATTGATAAAGGAATGAATACGCTAGCTAGCAAGCAAACGAGAGTTTATGTATTAATTTATAAATTGCAGGTCAACTGATACATGCCTAGAGAATCAGTCGGCAGAAGTAATGATGGCACCATCATCAACTAGAGGCAAGAAGAGGAAGGGAGTGACCGCACCCGGGGAGGAAATGGATAAAGCCCTAAATGAGTTGATCCACGAGCACAAACAAACACGTCAGTTAGTCACCCAGGAATCTGACAAAACGGCAGATGATGTATTCTTTCAAAGCTGCGCGTTAAGAATGAAAGACATCCCCAAACATCTTAGGTCATATTTGCATCTGCAAATCTCACAACTTCTCTTCAACGCGGAAAATTATAAATTGCCACCGATTCCAATCACACCACTGCCATCACAAACACAAACATCTCAACAAATAAAAATTAACAACACACACAATTTCACACAGCAACAACAATATCAATCACAATATGACTCCTATCCAGCAACATCTGATATATTATCAGATGCTTTTAATACTCAATTTGATGATAATTAATCAATTATTCTATTGACATTTCCATATTCGACCGGTCGTTCAGATAAATATCTTTTTATGATTTGGAAAAAAGAAACAGGCCTACCTGCGCAGTGGACAGTAGTTACTTAACTTTTATACAACCAGTCGAATAAGATCTCAGATAGTATTCGATTGACTGTCTAAAAGTTAAGGAACTATTCTTTACTACGTAGATAGGGCTGTTTAATTGTTATTAAAGAGTTACTTATCTGAATGACCAGTCGAATATGCCAATTAAAACACGTTTTATTTTTTCTTGCTTAAAATGTGCGTGTGTGTGTGTATGTATGTATGTATGTATGTATGTATGTATGTATGTATGTGTGTGTGTGTGTGTGTGTGTGTGTGTGTGTGTGTGTGTGTGTGTGTGTGTGTGTGTGTGTGTGTGTGTGTGTGTGTGTGTGTGTGTGTGTGTGTGTGTGTGTGTGTGTGTGTGTGTGTGTGTGTGTGTGTGTGTGTGTGTGTGTGTGTGTGTGTGTGTGTGTGTGTGTGTGTGTGTGTGTGTGTGTGTGTGTGTGTGTGTGTGTGTGTGTGTGTGTGTGTGTGTGTGTGTGTGTGTGTGTGTGTGTGTGTGTGTGTGTGTGTGTGTGTGTGTGTGTGTGTGTGTGTGTGTGTGATTCGCATGAGGTACAATGAGTGGACTTACATTGTTTTACACAGCGACATAGAGAGGACGTAAAATAAAGGGAGGACATTTTTCAAGTCCTCTGTTTTCAAGTGGTAGAATTGGTCATAATTCAGTGTTAGAAGTACATATTATGTTAAATCTGTAATGTCCTGTATTTCTTGTATTTCCGCATTCTCTGTGTGTGTGTGTGACTTTGTGGTCTCACATATTCACACATTATCTCATAATCTGATACGTCTAGAGCTGTCCATGCTCTGATTGGTTTACAGTTGTAATTGAATATGATTGACAGCTGAACCTTCTCATTCCCCGCCTAGTTAGCCAGCTGCTAGCAACTCGCATTCTGATTGGATCATACATGCACACCTTATTCTGTTTCACTAGAGTTCAGACTAAGTTGTTCAGGCTATGGAGAACATATTTTCTGAAGATCGACAAAGTGTGTGGTAAGTTAATTGCTGAAATGTTTTGTTCATATGTTCATAATTATTTTATTTAATCCCCTTACATCGCCTTACTGTAGATAATTTATTATAAATTCGATTACTATGACCCAGAGGTACAGGATAATTCTAAACTATTACAAAATGATGCAAATGGCGACATTGCTACTTCCCTGCTCACTTTGCTTTTAAAATCGTGGGTCAATCCTTCATGCTAACTTTGTCATGGAATTATCTAATTCTCAAATTATTACAACAATATGTATTCTTATCATCTATATCATGCATGAGTTTTCACGAGTAAAGCAGCAGAAAAATTGTGTGAGTAATGATTTAACAAACGGTGGACTTTGTGCTAAGTGTGTAGTGATGCAGCAATCAACGAAGATGTAGCACTCAAACACCCAGAAATGTTTTTCACTACATAATATAATAATATAAATGGGCATTAGAACATCAACATAACAAAACAGTATGAGCAACTATTAAATCTATAGATAGATAGATAAATAGATAGATAGATAGATAGATAGATTTGTATGCATGTGTGCTAAGCATGCCCTTTGTTTGTTATTATATATATATATATATATATATATATATATATATATATATATATATATATATATATATATATATAATTCACAAAAACATCATGTGCATTCGCTATGTCCAAACAAATGCTTGATATATGTGTTTCCAGCAATATAATGTGAAGCGAGAAATGACACTTGAAAAAAGTTATTCAAATTTGTGTCTATTTTCTTCGAATATCAACACACCTCTTAATTGTGCTTTATGGATATTTTAAATTGATGTCCACTTATAACTAATATAATTATCCAGATCAGATAATATACAGCTTATGGCAATCTGTGTATGCATCAAGTTGGTTAACGTATATTTACAATGAATTTTTTCAATGCCCTGAGCTGAATGTTATGAGGTCATGTTGATTAAATCGCTTGGGCTGGTTCATTTGATAGATTTTGGCGCATATTTCCCTTGTATGATTTATACAGATTATTTTTGATAAATTATTGTTTTGTCTGATCTTAGCCTATGTATTCCACTATATTTAGTCATTCCAGATACATTATAAAAATATACGCGCGCATTATATCGAAGTAGGTCAAGTCGTCCTTGAGCAAACTCGCCCCAGATACTCGTAATTTTTCAATTCGTCCAAAGTCAAGTTAGGGTTT
>CM067370.1:179303155-179491959 GCA_034401795.1 Chaetoderma sp. LZ-2023a | reverse complement strand
TAGTCGTTTTACGAACCTCTCATATACGGCTTTATACACGCGTATCGTCCTACCCAGGGCAGCGTGCTTGGAACGTACCCGCACTCAGACTGGCTGGGACTGTTCCTACCTGACTGGTCGATCCGCGCTACAGTTATCTACTGAACCCAAAACCACTAACATTCTTTCAAAAATAACGTTCTCGACGTCTGCATATGCCAATTTCTCGAGATCCCTTGGGCAGAAGTTAAATTTACTGGACTGCTGCGGTTCATAGCGGAGAGAGAGGTTTGCGAATTATAGAGCAAGCTAAGCTTGATCGACCGATAGAGCATCAGGCTTCGCCGATTTGGTACCTCGCCATAATAATAATAATAATAATAATAATAATAATAATAATAATAATAATAATAATAATAATAATAATAATAGTAATAATAATAATAATAATAATAATAATAATAATAATAATAATAATAATAATAATAATAATAATAATAATATCCTTCAAATTACAGATGAGTTGGCATATTGTTAATTATATCATGACTGTATTCTGTGGGTGTGGTAGTAGAAACATCATACGGCTGCAATCAGTTCTTTTTCGCTTTTTCCCAATGTGTCTTGTCATCAGCCGAAATCCATAGCTTCCTAAGGTTCATTCTTGACTTGAGCGTGCTGAGCCCTGCTTTCTTGAGGTCACCTCGTAGCACGCTTAGTAGATGTATGAGATGACGTCCTCTCCTGGATTTTTATTTGCGATTAGGGAGAATTCCAGGGCTCTCTGTGCTGGTGTCTCTTCTGGCATCCTTAGCCCATGGCCACACACGGACCATCTTTGCTGGGCGACTTTTACAGACAGCGGCGGCGTATTACACATCTTGTATGGTGCATCATTGGAAATTATGGTGTCTGGCCATCGGTGTCCAGTGATGGTACGTAGGTGTTTGCGCTAGGCATGTGTGACATGATCCGGTGAATTCATCGATCTTGCCTCGGATGCGGCATAGAGTACCATTGGATAGGATTTTCCGTATGCTGTTGAGGAGCACAATGGGCCGAAGATTGGCTGGTGGACCAGGTTGCTTCATGGGCTTGGGTAGTGCGATAGGGGTGCCTTGACCTATAGCGTCGATGGGAAGGCTGTGCATAAAAGCTGCATTAAGTAGGTGCGTGATCGATTTTGAGACAATGTCACTTGTCAGGTCCAGATGCACATCCATTTTTAGGACTTTATGTGCCTTATCAACTTCTGCTGTTTTAATTGATGTTAGTAATGGCCTGGCGTCTCTTGAGAACGGGTGCAACGCCTCATCACCGTGGCCAGTGAACTGTTCCTTGAACCATTCTCGAATCGCATCAGCTTTGCCGTGGTCATTCCTGATAAATTGTGCTTCCGAGTTGTGTACAGTGAGTGGTGGTGTGTGGCCAGTAACTCTCAGGTCTCGGAATGCCTGAAACATTTTGTGACAGACATCTGTGGCAGAGATTCCATCTGCCAATGGGTTTGCTTGTTGAATAGCAGGATCTTTCAAGCATTCACTAATGTGGCGCAGAATGTTATTGTGCTCCCGGTGTAGTTTGATGCGGTCTTCAATTTGATACATGCACAGCGGCAACACTTTCTACTCTGCCGACAGTTTTGCTACTAGAGAGTCATTATACCTGGTTCAGTTGCTTTTATTAACACCTTACGTTTTTACGGTGCAGGTAGCTGATGATTCGATAGCTTTCAGTATTTTGGTTAGGGATTCGTTTGGATCGGGGCTAACGTCGATGTTAGCCCAGAGGACTTTTTATGAGATTTGAGTGTCAGTGTCGCTGATGAGCTTGGGTAGGTTGTAGGTGACTCTACCCTCTTGCCTGGCATGGCATTTATACATTAGGTAAAGATCGTTCATGTGAACGCGTGTAATGACTGGCTCATGGTTAGAACTGAGGTCAGTTCCTCCATAGGAACGGTCATTCCTAAATGGCGGTTTTGCTTCTATCATGCATAGTATGAAGTCTATTTGGTTGAAGACAACTGTTGTAGCCTTAAAACCTTTTGAGGCTTTGCGATCAGCAGTGTGTCCGGTCCATGTGGTCCGGTGACGGTATTGGTGTTTAAAAGCCGCATTTGTGGCAAATAGGCCATTGGAACTAAGGAATGCCCACCAGTGCATCTCCATTGCTGTTGCGTGCCCCCTCTCCATACGATTCAATGCATAGGTCAAGCCCTGAACATTTGGTCACAATTCCGAGTTTACCAAGCTTGTTTTCGCGTAGGTATAGCCAGGTCGATGAATGCAACGCGATCTCTGACGCATCCAAAACTAATGACATGGTCCAAGACCCTTGGTCCAATTACTGCCCTTTTTCAAACGACTCATTAAACAGCAGTTCTAACAGAAAGGCTATTGAAAGTACAGTTATCTTCAGCTTTTTGTGGCTTATTTCATCCTTTCCAGAGGCTTACTTAGTGCCGGTGTCTGTATCACGTCTATTACTTCTGATTCCTGAATAAAAATATCTGACAAAATAGCATTCGTTTTTATTTCATGTTCCGGTATAGGACAATGTCTGTATCATCGATATTTAATGAGATAGATATAAACATTTATTTAAGCATGTTGCCTTTTCTAAATCAGTGTTAGCGTACTTTGCACTTCAATTATCAGCAAAAAGCAGTGGAGGGATAGTTGTGATGTGATTTCCATTAAAGGTACATATTCGCACCAGAATGATTGAAAATAAAATTGTTATAATTGCATACTTTTATAAGCTTAAATTATGTGCTTATTTATAATGAAACGTAAAAAATCTTAACATATGACGATTCCATTCCATATAAATTAATATAATTATTTAAGTTGCCAAATTGAAATAGAGGCCCGTGCATACGTATTTATAGCAGCGCTGCAGCAAATGTTGCTGAGTGATTGCTATATTTATTGTATTCATGTAGCACACCGGATCCCACCACTTCAAGATTATGTGTTGAGTAAATCATCATTAAAGTCGCCTAGAATTGTTAAGGGCATTGGTGTATCTACAGCCTTTCCAAGTGATTTAGATAGGTTTAACCAAGATCGCTGTGCGACATTTGGTGGTAGATAAAATAGGCCTATGACGTATTTACTTTCAATAAAAATGTGTTCAATATTTTCGATTTCGAGATCAAGCCGTCTCTCATATTCTTACATATTTAAAAGAAAGATTGCAACACCACCACCATTGGCATCCTGCGATCGGTCATTTCGAATTGGTTCATAATAATTTTCAAATTTAATGTCTTCGTTTGACACTGAGTTTCACTAAAGCAAACTGGGTCATAATCGCAAATGAGGCCCCCGTTTCGATTCGACTGAGTTAGTTTCTCAGAACATTTATATTTAAATTGAATATGCTTATAGCAGATTCTTTCGCTACAGTATTTTGTGGACCAGGATTGCTTTCAACATCTCCACATTTTAAAAGTGAAAGTGTGCAGCAAATTGAATAAGTTATGAAAAGAAGTAGTAAACATAGAAATTTATATTGTTTTAAGTATAAAACTTGCAATAATAACTGAATAATATTAAAGGGAACATTTTTACGCCTTTTGACAATATATATTTAATACGATCTTATATGAAATAACCCTAAGGCTCTCGTGTATTACTGTAGATCAGTACCCATCAAGTTCCGGGCACAATTATATAATCATTATACAGGGCAGACATGGTTTTACTTCTATTTGTCGTTGATAGCTTTTCATCGCGGTTGTTGTGCGTAATTTCATGGATCCCTTCAGGAATAGTGAAAGCAGCATTGTTATAGTAACAGAAATAGGTTAAAGGAAAGAAAGAGTGTTTTAAAAACGTATACAAATATACAGAAAGAATAACAATAATGTAGTGTACATTGTAGAGAAATAAAATATATACATGAAGAACACAAGCACGCAGAAATTGTTGCGTTCTACAGTCGTAAGGCTATGGGATCCCTATAGGCATTAAATAAAGGATATGTGCGCATGACAGAGTAAGACATTGTGTTCCGGTGCACAAAAATATGTCCATACCAAATCTGTATGATGTATGTCATTGCAATTGCTTGTATTTAGCCCAAACACCAATCACCAATCCACACACGTGCATGCACGGTTACATGTGGACACGCGCACGCATGCACGCACTGGTGCGCAATTAGATGCACACGCGCAGGCTCACTTGCACACTCCTACACACACGCACACACACGCACGCACGCACGCACGCACGCACCCTCGCACGCACGCACGCACGCACGCACGCACGCACGCACGCACGCACGCACGCACGCACGCACGCACGCACGCACGCACAGGTACGATGAACACATATTTCAGCCAATAATCACCTCGGATGAAAAGAAGTTAGTTGTGACGTTAGCGTCTTAGCTGACATGCGCACTCTGCGTACCCGACGAATTCGCACCGCGCACGCTCATGCAGGCACTCACGCACGCACGCATATATGCACACATATACATACGTGTAAATGTCGTCGTCGTCGTCACTCATAATTTTTTATTTATATTTCACTCATTATTGTTGTTATTATTGTTTGCTGTGTCGTTGCTATTTTAGTCGTTATCGTTAATTTAGATTTCTATACTGAGTAAAACATTGTGCGAGACAGTTCATGCTCGATTTTTTGCCTCGTAATGTTAACACGATTGTGGTCTTTCTTACATTCTGACTTCGAAGGACCGGTGTAACAGACATCATGCACAATTTAATACAAATTACTGTTGGAATATTTTCGAACGCATCCGACTCGGAATCTATGGCAGTGACATTTTCGAGTCCAAATCCAGTCCAATTCCTTCTAAAAATAGTCACCGGATAACCAGTACGGTTGTCTCGCTTCAACTGCCTAACGGTGTACATTATCCCGTTTCTTATTCTGGTAAGGTCTTCAGTTAGGAATATTCCATCTGGGTTGCTGTTTGCCAGTTCTCTTTTCACCGCATATACTCCTGCTCTAACGTTGGATGATAGGAAACGCACAAAAAGCGCCTTGCGGAATCTCATGTTCCCGAGCATATGCGAGCGTGCAACGTATGTGGCTTCGATGTCTACCCTCGGGTTGGTCCTAATGAGATCTTGGACCATGGGGTCGGTGTTGAAAGTACAATTTGCTAAGGGTACGTTGTGAAAACGCAAATATGACCGGCGACTCTATTGTTCTTCATTTGCGAGGTATGTATCATTTTTCAGCACCCATGCTTCCAAATATACCTTTATCCATCTATCATATGACGTCAGAATTAACTACGTGACGTATAGAATGGCATCATAATCAATGACGTCATGAATGACATAGATAAGTAATTCACGAACGCACAGTTGAAGACGGATTATGCTTTGTTGTACAAATTCCTCTGCCGTTACTATTTAATTAACGTGCTGTTGAATATGTTGACATTAATATAACCGGACGCTGCTGTTGCCATAGGCAGCAACAACGCCCAGTCAAATTAGTTCCAAAATATTCAATAGCTTACCTGTATCGATATTGGTTTATCTTAATGTGTCAAGTCACATGTCAACTGTTTGATTTGCTCCAAATTGCAATTTCAATATCAAGTTTATTCGGTGACTTCTCCAGACGTGCACGAAACATATATACATGAAACATACATACAATGGCGGCTATATATGATAATAAATAATTAAATCTTGTAAGATATACAACACTTATATAAATACGTTGTAATGATTGTAGTGTTCGTAAAACCAGATGATGATGATGATGATGATGATGATGGTGATGATGATGATGATGGTGATGATGCTGATGATGATGGTGATGATACTGATGATGATGACGGCGAGTAGTAAGATGTACTGTATAGTTACTATTCCTACTACTCCCACCGCCACCAGCTGAGACGCGCATAAACTCGCGGCAACGATAAGTATGGCTAAATCTGCAAGCTTTACGCGCCAGGACAAGGCCTTCATTTCTTCGTTTTAAACTTATTCATAATGATGTCAATAAATTTACAGAGAGCTATTATTGTTTTGCAACTCTTTGTATTGAAAAATAGATGTGTTTTAGGTGTATTTTGGCGCACTGTATACAGGGGCAAGACCAAAATTTGGGAAAGCACGGATAGGAACTAGTTCAGGTGATATAATTTTCCATTTTTGGCTATGCCCCGCCCATCTCTATCTAAGCTCTACCCATACCTCGCTCGTGTTGGTGGCGATCAATCTGGGAAACCTCTAACTATCAATTTCCAGAAAACCATACAGGCAAGCCGTTACATATTTTGAAACTGATTTGACTGGATGCTGTTGCTGCCTATGGTGGCAACAGCGCCCAGTCAAATTAGTTTTAAAATATTCAACATAATATTTATTAAATAGTAGAGACATGCAATTCGTACAACGTGTCGGACTATTAAGAGTTAAAGACGGACCATAGAGACTCATTTATGACGTAACGATTATGACGTCATCATACACGCCGATTAGCTGATTAGGACGTCATTACTCTGGGAAGGTCCATTGCTATGTTGAGATTTAACGAATAGAGGGGACCGAGCAGATGGGTATTCATTGTGTTCCCAACCCATTACAAATTATCTTACACGAAGAATAGATTCTATCAGAGGCCATCTTCTGCATTTCCGGATATAAATATTGACAGATGGGTGCCTGCAAAATTGTCGTGATTTTTGCGCAGTTTCCCCTGAAAAATAATTGTCCGAATTTAGAATATCTATATGTCAGCAAGCCAGACTGACATACCTTTGTAGCTAATAAGTCGAAAGCCCTGAATATCAACATAAACGGTAGGCAGCTAAAAAGTGTCTGAATTCTAGTATCAGGAAAGCAACTCCCCAGAGGACGGATGAATTTACTAGGAGGTTGAGACCAGTATCCAGAAAGCACACGCCACTGGCACACAATTATTCATATGGAGGCCAAGGCGCAGCTGATAAATACCATCTTTATACCTACCATAATATATAATGTTCTAAGCAAAAGCTTCAAAGGAAAGCTTACCATCTCCGATATGCGACGCTTGAGAATGGCAGTAAATACGACCAGAATATACAGGATTAGAAATGAAACAATCAGGGAATGGTTGGAACAGCGCCAATCCATCATCACATAGAAACACAAAGGCTCAAGTGGTTTGGACACTTGACGAGAATGGCGACCCGCATTCAGAGCACACAACATGCGCTGCTCAGGATTCAAATCAAACGTAAAATCAGGAAAACAGATGGATTGATAGCAAGACAAAACTCATCAGAACCATGGTGTATGAACCCTCCAAGCATCCCAGCTGGCTGCGAACAGAAAGATCCATCTCCCCATGACACCGGCCAGTACACGCGAGAGGATGAAGTAAAGTAAGACGCACAGTCAATGGCACGCCTCTGTAAATACCCATATTGTCACCAAATTTACCCTTTTAAAGGGATGCTAATCCTATATCAAAGTTGTATTGCACTGATATATTATGGTTTATAGATTCCATATCATTCACATCCTGTCACATTCCCTGGTCTGTATCACAATTATCTGGTTTGTAATATCGCGTAAATATTGAACAGTGATCACTGCCATCTTGTCTCCTCAGGCGATAGTGTGTGATGTCATGTAAGTGCCAACGCATTACATTCCTTATGTAATACTCATCGTATTGAATATTTTGGAACTAATTTGACTGGAAATTATTGCTGCCTAAGGCAGCGACAACTTCAAGCCAAATTAGTTTGAAAATATTCGAAAACTTACATGTATCGTTACTTTTACAGCACATTGTCAAACTAGATGGCACATCTAATGACTGAGAGCCTACATATCAAGGAAGACACGCTAGGATATTTCTGATTGGTTGAAAACTAAATCATGACGGCTATCATAGGATGTAGAAATGTAGCAACGCTACTAAAGCCTGAATATCTTTCTTTAGCAGCATGATAAAAAGCTTAAAATTACCTGCATAAATTATGAGTGGCATATTAGATCACGTAAATTGCTATTAAGATTTGAGGTTAGTTGTCATTTAAGCTGACAACTGCACCCCATTCCCCGGGGGCGGACCTCAATATAAATAACATATCACAACACCCAATCATATGGGTAACTGGCCTAACTAATTTTGTTGAATTCCACCAAATGCCGTTGGAGAAAATATCGGAACAGACAGACAAGCAGATGTGTTATTTCAATAAACCTGACAGCTTCTTCTTCAATATAAACAGTGATAAATATCTTTGTAAACATTGGTTTGCTTTAGAAAATACATTTGTAAATGGGGCATTGTATTCAGACAGTGAAGCAATCAAATCTATAAGAGATATTCTTGATCGAAGATAAAACTGAATAAATTGTGCAATTTTCCTATCATTTTATGTATGTTTATGCAATTATAAAAAAATCTCTTGTTTGTACTATAATCCTGAGCTTTAAAACAGCCACCAATATATGTCAGTTCGCGGAATTCTGTGACTTAGGCCGTGCCTAGTATAGTATATAGGCATATTATGCCACATAGACATGGAAAATACCGATATGATAGTTTTTATATATATGCGCGTGCGTGCGTGCGTGCGTGCGTGCATGCGTGCGTGCGTGCGTGCGTGCGTGCGTATGGTATTGTTAAGCTGTGTGAAACTGCCTAAGTGTGAATAAAGAATCTGAATCTGAATCTGAATCTGAGTTGACGCGTGCAACTTATCAAACAAAAATTATTATTCGGCAGCTAATTTCTTTGATGTTGTCATATACATTTTTGTGGTTTCAGTCATCCCGGCGCATGAATCTTTGATGATTTTAACTGTCGGCCATTGTGGTGCTAGAACGGAACCTGAGGACGGAGAAGCTTCTAGACAGACTTTCCGGGTTCTTTCCAATTTGCTAGTTCCGTAAATCTAATCCTTTGCTAATTGACAACAATTTCTATTTGGACAGGGCTACATCATGTCACCAATGTTGTTTAAAGGTGCATATTCACACCAAAATGCTTGAAAATAAAAAATGTAAAATTGTATACGTTCATAGGCTTAAATTATGTGCATATGTGTAATGAAACGAAATAAACCTTAGCATATAATGATTTCATTCCGTATAAATTGATATAATTTTTTAAGTTGCGAAATTGAAATAGAGGCACGGGCCTCTATTACAATTTCGCAACTTAAATTTTTTTAAATTAATTTATACGTAATGAAAGCATCATATGTTAAGATTTTTTTCGTTTCATTACACAAATGCACATAATTTAAGTCTCTTTTATTTTTAGTAATTTTGCTGTGAATATTCCCGTTTAATTTATGTGGCGAAAAGTTAATACGTCTGACTGCTGCAAGTTTATCAGAGCAAGCAGGCTGTGCCATTCATTGGTGGCCAAGTTTATCAGAACAAGCAGGCTGTGTCATTCATTGGTGGCCAAGTTTATCAGAACAAGCAGGCTGTGTCATTCATTGGTGGCCAAGTTTACCGGAACAAGCAGGCTGTGTCATTCATTGGTGGCCAAGTTTATCAGAACAAGCAGGCTGTGTCATTCATTGGTGGCCAAGTTTATCAGAACAAGCAGGCTGTGTCATTCATTGGTGGCCAAGTTTACCGGAACAAGCAGGCTGTGTCATTCATTGGTGGCCAAGTTTACCGGAACAAGCAGGCTGTGTCATTCATTGGTGGCCAAGTTTACCGGAACAAGCAGGCTGTGTCATTCATTGGAAGCCAAGTTTACCGGAACAAGCAGGCTGTGTCATTCATTGGTAGCCAAGTTTACCGGAACAAGCAGGCTATGTCATTCATTGGTAGCCAAGTTTATCAGAACAAGCAGGCTGTGTCATTCATTGGTAGCCAAGTTTACCGGAACAAGCAGGCTGTGTCATTCATTGGTGGCCAAGTTTACCGGAACAAGCAGGCTGTGTCATTCATTGGTGGCCAAGTTTACCGGAACAAGCAGGCTGTGTCATTCATTGGTGGCCAAGTTTATCAGAACAAGCAGGCTGTGTCATTCATTGGTAGCCAAGTTTACCGGAACAAGCAGGCTATGTCATTCATTGGTAGCCAAGTTTATCAGAACAAGCAGGCTGTGTCATTCATTGGTAGCCAAGTTTACCGGAACAAGCAGGCTGTGCCATTCATTGGTGGCCAAGTTTACCGGAACAAGCAGGCTGTGTCATTCATTGATGGCCAAGTTTACCGGAACAAGCAGGCTGTGTCATTCATTGGTGGCCAAGTTTATCAGAACAAGCAGGCTGTGTCATTCATTGGTAGCCAAGTTTACCGGAACAAGCATGCTGTGTCCTTCATTGGTGGTCAAGTTTACCGGAACAAGCAGGCTGTGTCATTCATTGGTGGCCAAGTTTATCAGAACAAGCAGGCTGTGTCATTCATTGGTAGCCAAGTTTACCAAAACAAGCAGGCTGTGTCATTCATTGGTGGCCAAGTTTATCAGAACAAGCAGGCTGTGTCATTCATTGGTGGCCAAGTTTATCAGAACAAGCAGTCGGTGTCATTCATTGGTGGCCAAATTTATCAGAACAAGCAGGCTGTGTCATTCATTGGTGGCCACGTTTATCAGAACAAGCAGGCGGTGTCATTCATTGGTGGCCAAGTTTATCAGAACAAGCAGTCGGTGTCATTCATTGGTGGCCAAGTTTATCAGAACAAGATGGCTGTGTCATTCATTGGTGCCCATGTTTATCAGAACAAGCAGTCGGTGTCATTCATTGGTGGCCAAGTTTGTCAGAACAAGCTGGCTGTGTCATTCATTGGTAGCCAAGTTTATCAGAACAAGCTGGCTGTGTCATTCATTGGTTGCCAAGTTTATCAGAACAGGCACATAGTCCGTCATAAATGAAGCGCTCGTCGCGAACTTAGCTACGTCTTTCGTGGCGCAATTTATTATGACGCTATCCTACACGACGTGTAGTAGTTTATAACTTCATATACATGATGGATACACTGGAATACTCCAGTACGCGGCTACACGCTCTTGTACTCATCATAGGACCGATTCACAGCTCCTGATTATAACACGAAGCCCTCCAAATGGGTATGTATATTTGTTTACAGTCGCTTCAAAAGTATTTCATCTGTAATTCTGTAAGAAGTAATTCTAGTGGCAAGTTGCACTGAGAAACAACATTTGTTACAATGGTCACCATCAGCAATACTAATGACGAAGAGGATAATAACATGGACTCTAACCATCAACAACAACAACAACAACAACAACAACAACAACAACAATAACAATAACAATAACAACAACAACAACAACAACGTCTATGACGATACCCACACCTGAACGAGTAATAACAACACAACTGCTGGAACAACATCATACTTATAAAACAACGCTAGCACCGCAGAGATGCGTAACATCAACACCAACGCTAGCATCACGAGCGTCGCAACAACAACAACAACAACAACAACAACAACAACAACAACAACAACAACAACAACAACAACAACAACAACACCTTTGATACAACAATTGTTATTGTTGTTTGTCATCGACGTCGTTTTGTAGTAGTGTGTTTTTAGTATGGTGGTACTGGTGGCGGTGTTGTTGTTGTTGTTGTTGTTGTTGTTGAGGTGGTGGTGGTTGTGGCGGTGGTAGCGATGGCGATGACCATGGATGCATCGACGCTGACATCAGCGGGATCAGTGGCGCTGCTGGCTGCCACAATGGCTGCGCTGTGGGAATGGTGGCGCCGCCGTCAGTTGCTCTTGTGACAGTAGTGGTGGAGTAAGTCGTGGCGGTGGTAGCAGTGGGTGGTAGTGCCGTTTCCTCTGGTGACGATGGTGTCGTTGGTGCTGATGGCGGTGCTGATGATGGCCGTGGAGGTGGTAGCTGCAAGGTTTTAGTTTGTTTAACTGTCAACATAACACTTATACTAATAAATGATCACCTCTTGACGCCTGCTGCGTATTTTGAAATATAAGGGAGACAATTCCGTTATTGTTATGTTAAGTTTCCAGCTATGCGATAGGAGTTACCTCCCAGATGTTTTGGCTAGTTAGCAATACTAACGAGTACTGTTCATGGTACCAATACTATTTACGAGCAGTCGTCAAATCCATTGGTCAATTATCTGGAAAATTAAAACTATGTTATGAAATTCATCGAGTTTTTATCCGTGTTTTCCTCCAGCCCGAACAGTTCAGTATTTCATTTACAATACTGCCGATATATTAAAACAAAACGTTTCACATATTGTTTTGATAAAGACCATCGGTAGAGGGCCTTGTCGAATGCCAAAATAAGAAATTGTATTGGTTTTAGCCTATGTTAAACTGTTGTCAACTACTTATTCAAATTATTGACCGCGTGTGGCGCGCGTGCGTGAACTCGAGCGTGCGCACGTGAGTGTGTGCGTGCGTGCGTTTCGTGCGTTCTACAAAACATGAGTGACGCACTTGTAAAATGATAGAGATACTGCAGTTTCGTGTGCAAACGGGTGAGAGTGGATGAATAAACTTCTAGGCATGCCCCGCCAATCTCTAGCAAAGCTCCTCCCATGCATGCTTTACGCGTGCAGTGATCGATTTATATACATTGAATCCTAAATTCCCAGAAATCCCAATTTCATGGTAACTATACAGTGAACATGTTAACTATTTTGAAACTAATTTGACTGGGGTCTGTTGCTGCCTATGGCAGCAACAGCGCCCAGTCAAATTAGTTTCAAAATATTCAACATAATGTTTATTAAGTGATAAAGATATACAATTCGTACAACTGGCAGACTATTCAATGTTCATGACGGACCTAGTTACGTCATTCGTTACCGATTCTGATTGTGACGTCAGCCTACATATGTCGTAATATGTTATAACGTCCTATACTTGACTGACAGATCGGATTCATCCCTTCGTGGGGTCGCGCACTTCATCAAAACATCGGTAAATCTAGTTTTAAAGATTAAGTATAATTTCTCACGTGGTGTTCAATTTATTGTTCTTCAAAACGGCCTTGTAATGAGACAAATGGGTCTATAAGTTTGTTTGTCACTTACGCGATCCCATGCGGTGAATAATGTGCTGTGCGTTCTTGCATGTAATGAACCGTTCCATTTCTAGCTATGCCCCGCCCATATCTAGCTAAGCGCCACCCACACCTCGGTCGTGTTCGGATCGATCGATCGCTGAACTCCCTGACTATCGATCTCACGAAAACTATGCAGGTATGCTGTTGAATATTTTGAAACTAATTTGACAACAGCACCCAGTCAAATTAGTTTCAAAATATTCAAGAGCATGTTTCTTAAATAGCAAAGAATTAAAAAGACATACAATTCATACAACGTGTCGGAGTATTTGAGATTTGGTGACGGTCTATATGGAACCCTTTGTGACGTAATGATCGTGACGTAATCATATACGCACTGAGATTATTATGACGTCATGCGAGGTCAGATGATGGGTGGATTTTCTGGAAAGGTGAATTGTAATCAAATACTCTCTGATCCTTATTGAACTATGTCATATTTTGAATTTACGAGTGGTACTCTGATGATGATGATGATGATGAGTGGCCGCTTTTTCTGCGGCTGGAAGAAATGGAAACCTATTGCAGCTCTAATCAGTTATCCCCAACCTTCTCCATTGCGTCTTGTTCTTTGCCAGTGTCCTAAGCTAATTTAAATTCCTTATTTTTCATTAATGGTCTTAGATTACGTTCTTTATGGTATGATCGCAAACCACATAACCAGCTTGATGATGATGATGATGATGATGATGATTGACTGAACGTGTCGTGTTTAGACTAGATTTTGCGTTTTCTGGTTTTCTAGTTTAATCCTAGTTAGCTTGTTGTTAATTCTCGATGTGTTTTACACGTATTCAGCCATAAATGAATATGTGTGTAAAATCTACCGTATGATTCTAGGAAAAAGCTATTGGTTATAGCCGTGTAACCTATTTTCGGGGATGTTGTTTACATGCTGCTAGGGTAGCTAACAATCAAATTTCTAACCGCATGTTTATCACACATTATAGAAATGTTAAGATTCCATAAGCGAACTCATATATGAACCCAATGTATAAATTAAAATATTACTTCCCATACGCCTTGTAATAGGGCCATGTCTATTCTCAGTTAAAGCTGAGCTAGCATCATATATACATTTTTAAAGAAAAATAATTAATTAATTAAAAAAAAAAAATTAAATAACCTAAATAACAAGATTTTTACCACCAAGTGCAATACAATATTATTCACAGTCGTGTAACTTGCCTGCTTGGCTCAACCATTGTCTATCGATATTTTCTATTGTTATTTATGCATAACCATTTGTTTCACAATTGTAGGCCTAATTCTATTCCATTATGCGTTGTGAAGACTGCAAGAAGCCTGTTAAAGATATTGAATTTAGAATATCAGAACTATGGCTATGTAAGGCGTGCAATCTCACAAGAGTTACAGAACGGAGAGAACATTTTGCTAAATGTGCAGCAAACAACGACGCGTCTGCACCGCCAGCTTTCTCCATTCCTACTACATCTATACCCGCTGTTACCACCACAACCATCAGTACATCCCCAAATCACATAACTCAAGGAAATAGCATAATCCACGAACCATCACCCACACCAACCCACATATTGCAAGTTGGAACGCCAGCACATGCAACACCACCTATATTATCTGATTTGCAACAGTCACAAGATGACGATATGCAAAATGGTGTTACTCCCATTCTACAAATACACGACACACCACACGATAACGACAACCTTAATGGAGATATATCCAGTCTCCGCATTTTCTGTTCCTGTGGTAAGCCAAACGACAATTACATGGTGATGTGTTCCAATTGTAAAAATTGGGAACATTATGCATGTACCAAGCTGCCACCTTACATGCTCTCGGCACTTACATCTAAATCCCGTCGAAAGTACACTTGTAGTGCTTGTACAGTGATAACCAAACATATTCGAGAATACATCGAGTGGTATGGATCAGCACACGAAGTCCTTGTAACAACAATTGCTGATCATGATAGTACTGAACCCGTGTCCAAAACATCCAATCATGAAATAAATAGTACTGCAATGGGAGACAGTAACGCTGATAAGCAAACAGCACATGAAGTCGTTGAAATAACCAGTGCTGATCATGATATTACTGAACCTGTGTCTGAAACACCAAATCCTGCAATAAATTGTACTCAGAAGGCAGCCAGTATTGCGGATTATCAAATAAACACACAACTGACAGAAGTACCGCCACCTACCAATTCCAAACCGTCTACTTCTGTAGGAACAGAACCAACCAATAATATGGATGTTCTTCATAAGTTGATAAAGCAGGTTAATGATATGCAGAATAACTTTGATGCATTGATAAAACATGTTAATGATCTTCAACATAGAACACAAACTAATGATACCGGTACACCACAACATTCATCTTATAGAGATATTCTCGCAACTGGCAACCAGGTTGTTTCACAAAGTCTGTCTAACCTGCATACTGGCAAAACAACGCCAATTTTGAAGGTCAGGGAAAACACTCAAAGTGTCAACATTAGGTCAATTCCTGTAGTGAACAATCGAGGAACACATCCAAATCAGACACCAAACTCATATGTCCAACACTTGACATCAGGATACTCCCGAACCAGAGTACCGATTCAACATGAAATACTACCATACTAAAAATCAGGATAATGACTACATATCTAAGAGCAGACTAGCATGATTTTCCAATACCAAACCCACTTCCACAAACGCGAATGATAATTGGACTGACCAACGAAAAAAGGTCCTCATTATCGGTAGCTCCACACTTAGAAAGTTAAGTGGAAGATATATGTCTACCAATGAACTCAATATTAATATCCGAACTCTACGTGGGGCACGGATTAATGATTTAACAGACCAATTAGACAAATACCTTCAAGTAAATAGTCATGCTGCTATTGTTATACATGTAGGTAGCAACGACATTGGCAAACGAAACCAACAAAGTATGACTCAAGATTATTCTGCCTTAATCGATCGCATTCGCTCTATATGCCCTCACATTCAGGTCTTTGTATCATGCTTGCTGCCACGACCACAAAATGATTATTGCCATAATCTAACACTTGAGTTCAATTGTATCCTACTAAGCCTGTCTGAAACGCAACATACAACATTTATAGACAACTCACCACTTTTCTTCAATCCCAGTGGTGAGGTGTATACGGAATTATTTTATGATCACATACATCAAAATGTACAGGGGACTCGTATCCTATCAGCAAATCTTTAAACTCCCTCAACAGTACCCCTATCAACAATTCTTACAACACCTATGCTTCCGCTGTTCGAAAGACTTACCAGCTGAGAGATCAGCTTACAATCCACATTTTCACAATAAAAGGATCCATGAGAGGAATCCACCAGCATATACTACACATCATACACGAATCAGCAACATGCCCAATCAACGCCTTACACACTACAACACAGGCACTCCACCAAGCCAGTACTATTAAGTACTACTAATAATTCCTCTAAGAAAAAGATTGTAAAAACTAGTTTACTTACGGCTGCACCTCTTATAAACGTAATGAACAAAACTAAAAACCATAACATGCCCTTAAGTGACAAATGTAGACCAAATATATCATCAAAGAAAACGTCCATCCCAACTCATGCCAATTTCAAACATGACAGTGATGTCACAGTTTTATACACTAATGCAGATGTCTTCACGCAAGACAAGATTATTGAACTCAAACACTTAATCCAAGACAAACCACCACATATCATAGCCATCACTGAGGTAAAACCAAAGAACTATAAAGTTCATCGAACACTAGCTGATTACAACATAGAAGGATGCAACATTGAAGAATCTAATATTGCTGACAAACACGGGAGAGGCATTCTTTTATTCATAAGGAAATCTATATCCTATAACATGATAGCCACCAACGATGCATTTGTAGAATGTCTCGTCTGTGATATAGCTGTGGAAAAGGAAATTCTAAGGATCGGTATATTTTATAGAAACCCACATTCAGATAGTTTGAACAACATACAACTTTGCCATGTACTACATACATTATGTTCTGATAAACGACGCACACTTATACTGGGTGACTTTAACATGCCAAATATCAATTGGTCACTAGCTACATATACCAACGCTACTAATTTAGATTTTGCTTATCACTTTATTGAGACAATAAGAGATTGCTTCCTACAGCAATTGATAACAACACCCACTAGAGGACGGGGCTCGGCTAAACCCTCAATACTAGATCTACTATTTACAATTTATCCTGAACTAGTGGATGACATAGTTGTTAATGTCCCACTCGGTAAGAGTGATCATTCTATAATACAAGTTACAATCCATCTCGACCTGGTCAGCAGTACAACCACAAACTTACGATATTGCTATGATAAAGCAGATTATAAAGCTATGATTGCATATTTGAGCATAGACTGGAGCAACCTTATGGGAAGGTTCAATGATGTTAATGATCTTTGGCAAACAATACTTTCAAAATATCACGAAGTTGAAGAGAAATTCATTCCTATTTTAAAAATTAAAAGTAAGCGAAACAAATACCCACTCGATAAAACAACCAGAAGTAAGATTAATAAAACGAAACGTCTCTGGAGAAAATATATAGAAACTGAGAGTGAAGACATATGTATTGAATACTGTACAATAAGAAATCAAGTCAGGACAGCTACAAGAAAAGCTATGAGAATGCATGAACATAATATCTCGAAATGTGTTAAACAAAATCCAAAGAAATTTTGGAAATATGTTCAATCCCTGACAAAAACAACAATTGGTATCCCTGATTGGGAAATACCTAATAATAATGGTGTTTTTACTACAAATGATAAGGAAAAGGCAGATGTTTTAGCTGACTACTTTAATTCTGTTTTCACAGTTGAACCGGATGAAGAGGCACCGCGAATTTCAACTGGACATATAATTATGCAGTCTCCACTAATTGTTAATATCACTCCAGACATTGTGAAAGAAGAATTATCCCAACTCAAGATTTCTAAATCTCCTGGACCCGACAGATTACATCCTAGGCTAATATAAGAACTTAGGCAAGTATTCTGCAATCCTTTATCATTGCTTTTTAATAGAACACTAGAATCTGCGAAATTACCAGACTGTTGGGCTAACGCCAATCTATCAGCCATATTCAAAAAGGGGGACAAAAAGGAACCTGAAAATTATCGCCCAATCAGCCTAACGTTGGTAGTGGGTAAAATAATGGAATCAATAATTAAGGATGCAATAATGGACCATCTAAGAACAAATAAAATGCTTTCAGATAAACAATGTGGCTTTATCAGTGGTCGATCTACTGTTCTGCAATTGCTAAATGTACTTGAAAAATGGCCGCAGACACTTGATAAAGGTGGGATGATTGATGTTATCTACTGTGACTTTATGATGGCATTTGACAAGGTTCCTCACAAACGTCTCATAAAAAAGTTATCTATATATGTCCCTTCTAAAACAACACAGGTCACAAGTGGCATACCGCAGGGTTCTGTTTTGGGACCACTTCTTTTCATAATATATCAATGATCTTCCTGATGCAGTTAACTGTGGCTCTGAAATGTTCCTGTTTGCAGATGACACAAAACTCTTCAGATCAATTTTTAATCCAGCAGACTGTATTTCACTGCAAAATGACATACATTCGATGTGTTCATGAACGCATGATTCATTATTAAATCTTCATCCAGATAAATGCAAATATATGCGAATCTCTACCAAAAAAACAGAACCACACTCCTATACAATCAACATATGCAACCATACTTTAACATACTCCCCTGCTGAAAAGGATAATGGTGTAATAATCGATGAAAAGCTAAATTTTGGCACATAAATGAAAAGATAAACAAAGCAAACCAAATAATGGGATTAATCCGACGTACATTTAACTATATAGATAAATATAATTTTGCCCACCTATTCAAGGCCCTCGTTGGACCTCATATTGAATATGCTAATGTTGTCTGGGCCCCACATTTGAAAAAAACACATAAATGCTGTAGAAAATTTTAAAAGACGAGCCACCAAGCTCGTTCCTGGCCTACGCCATCTATCATACAGTGAACGCCTACAAACTTTGAAATTACCGACCTTGGCATTTCGTAGATTACGTGGCGATATGATAGAGATTTATAAACATCTCAACAACAAATATGACCAAGGAACATCAGACTTCATTGAACTTCACAACTCAAATACTAATACAAGGGGCCATAGCTTAAAACTCATGAAAGTTAGACCCAGACTAGACATAAGAAAGTACTCCTTCCCATTGCGGTGGACTGATCATTGGAATAAACTCTCTGAATATGTCATCAGCGCACCTTCAATTAATTCTTTTAAACATAGATTGGACAAACTTTGGGAAAGTCACCCTATGCGCTTCAACTTTGAAGCTAAACCTACATGTATTTCCAATTCTACTTCAATACTAGGGGACTGATGTGAAACTGTTATTCCTGATGTTAGAGGCCTGAGGCCTGCTGTCAGATGTCCTTTCATTGTATCATAACGGGTTGGTGTTATGGCGACCTGCCTTCTGCTTGTCTGTACCAGTATTCAGATTTCCAATGCTTGCCGAGCGTCGCTATTCTTTGACATTCGAAAAAACATGTCCAGACATTGACCACCGCGGCCGTTGCGCTACCCTCAAAGGGTTGAGCCTGTTCGAGAGATTATTTGGAGGCGTCCAGCTGTGATAGTTGAAACACAAGTAGCGTCGTAGAGGTGCATCTCGACTTTCATGGAAATTGACCTTTCCAGTTTATCCATCAATCATATGACTTTATAATCAACTATGTGACGTATAGGATGACGTTATAATCAATGGCGTCATTAGAGACGTAGATAAGTACGCCACAAAGACATGATTGGTGACAGGCTAAGCGTTGTAGTACGAACTGTATGTATTTACTATTTAATAAACATGCTGTTAAATATTTTGAAAGTAATTTTACTGAGCGTTGTTGCTGCCACGCACCGGGTCAAATTAGTTTCAAAAATATTCAACAGCTTACTTGTATTGTTTTCTGGAAATTTATAATCAGTGAGTTCAGGGATCGATCGATCCCACCAAGGGGGAAACGTAGATGGAGCTTAGCTAGAGATGGGCGGGGCATAGCCAAAACTGGAAATGTCCATTGTAGAGCCTCGAATCCATAGCATGGTTTCCTGTTACGCAATGATTTGAAATTCTGATTGAGCTGCATAGATGTGAGCCCAAGGTTCTACTCTTTCTCTACTTATCTTTACCCCCGAAGGAAGGTACCTTCGTCACTCATCCCTTTGTGTGTCTGACATGTACACACGTGTGAGTTTGGTTTTGGCGTCATTCATGGAGAGATTTGTGGCTTTGAGTTGTTTTGCGTCTATTGGAAATAGCTTATCATTTTCTTCATCTATGAACTCGACATGCTCTACTTAACTCCATCTCCAGTGGCGTTTCTAGTTTAGAGATTGCATGGTTTGGTTTTCTCAAATATTCTAGAACGGACGTTAGAGCGACAGCAATGTAACAGCTGAAGAACACTAGTCATAAACCATCTCCTTGTGGTTATCCCATTAAAGAAATGCTAATCTCATCTCAAATGTTGTATTGTACCGATAGATTATGCTTTATAGATCCCATATCATTCATATCATGTCGCGTTCCCTTATCTGTATCACAATTATGTGCTTTGTAATATCGCGCAAATGTTGAATGGTTGTCGCCACCATTTTGTCTCCTCAAGCTATAGTGCGTGATGTCATGTAAGTGTCCATGAATTACATTCCTTATTATGTAATACTCACCACTTGAATATTTTGAAACTAATTTGACTGAAAGTTGTTGCAAAATATTCAACAACTTAACTCTATGATTGCTTTTATACCACCTTGCCCCAAGCTGTAGATGCCGCCTCTATGACTGAGCGGATATACCGAGGCAGCGAGGTTTTATCTGATTGGTTGAAAAGTACATCATGACAGACAGCATAGGCTGTAGAAATGTACCAGCATTTACCTAATAAAGCCTGAATAGCATTCGTTGTCGGCATGATAAAGAGCTAAAATGTCACAGATGGCTTATGGGTGGAAAATTCTATCACAAGAATGGTTAGTATAAAATAAGGTGATGTTTTCTTTAATGTGCAAAACTTTGCTGAACGCGTTGTTTTGACTCGTTAGAGTCTCACTAGGTGTAGTTCGTAATCGTCATGTCGATTCCCATGTTATAGAAGTCCGAACGGTTTGATAGAACTGCTGATATTAGCACACATCTGGCCCACCCATACGATGCCGGCGGAACTGGGTCCTCTTTTCAAGTCGAGCTGCCAGTTTCTCATTAATCTGTCAACTTTATCTCTGACATAAGATACGGTCACATTTAACAACGCCCACCTAATGCCGTTCAACAACACGATTGGGCTCTGTTTGGAGAGAGGTCCGGGTGGTTTTTTTTTTTTGGTTTAGGCAATGCGATACGTGTGTGTTCTTCCACACCATCAATAGAAAGGTAGGTGGTGTCCAAAGAGAGAGTTCATCATGTGCGCGCGAGGTGCTGAGATGGCATCAGCTGTATGCTTCGGGAGTTCATTGTGGATGTCATCTGACCCACATACGTGACAATAGATACATCCAATCGCTCAGTCAATCATATGACGTCATAATCCACTACGTCATGTGTGCGATGATGTCATACACATATACGTCATGAATGGCGCGATTATGTCCGTCATACATGCTTAATAGGCCGTTAAGTTGTAAAAACTAATTTGTAAAATATTGTCGAAATTGAAATTCAGGTAGTACGGTGACCGATCCATACCAAACACGGTCAAAGCTAGAGATGGACGGGGCATAGCCAAAACTGGATTCCTCCATTATTGCTTTTCTGATTGATAATAACTCTCGGAATATGTTCAAAATAGCCAAGAAATTAAGAATCGGCACAACACAACAACCACTCGTTGTACACACGCCTGATGGATACTTCATCGCCCGGTCCAGGGAAGAGCTGAAACAATCAGAGAATGGTTCAACAATCAGTTCACTGATTCAGAAGCCGAGACCTTCCAACACCCCCCCCCCCCCCCTCACCCCCCCCCCCCCCCACCACCAACCCCAACCTTTATTCGACGGCCAACCAATGCGGATGCAAAACTCAATAACAGAAGCAGAGCCTAGAAGTACTACAAGGTAATTAGACCATCTTTTTCCGGTCCTAATACTATATTACGCGATAGTCAAGTTTGTCCATGTTGCTAATTAGGCTCAAACAAAACTTACGGTCTGTATGCCTAGGTGTCCACTGAACGCGACAACCGCAAGATAACGGTTCCTTAATCCTTAAAACTCTGACGTCAAAATTCTAAATTTTCAAATTAAAGTAAAATATGAACTGGTGTTCATATTTCGATACATTGGGTGGAAGATGTTGCTGTCATAGCTGTCGTTCACCAAAATTGTGGGAAATATATACACCAGTTTCTTTGCTATTGACACAGTAAGAGATAGAATATTGACATCAGAGTGGTATAGGCTAAGGCATATGGAATCGGGTCTATAGTCTTAAAATTTGCAAATTGAACTCCTTTTAAGCCATTCCTGTATCACCTTACCCTTCAAATCCGGCAATAAACTCCCACTGCAATGGTCTTAGGAATGTCCAGTTGCAGGTCAAGAGAATAGTATTTTTTTTAATAAACAAAAAAAAAATCGAATTTTCTCAGCAATTTCCCCTTTGGTGGTCAACCGGGTCAAACACGTTCTCCGTAGTTGTCTTGAGGGCAGCTCAATTTTTGTAATTTTTAGTGGTAAATTTACAAAAATATTCTTCCCTTGGCCTGTAAACATTATACTTTTATTGAAAAATCTTGGCAATTAAACTGTTAATTGATATGAGTTGCATCCGGGGCGCTTCGAGGCGCTGTTGACATAAGAGGGGTTAAAATATTTCTCAAACATTTTCAAGAACATTTCAACGATTTTCATGAGCTGGTATGTTCCAGTGGTATATTAAAAATAGTCTTCTCGTGACCTGCAAATTCATATTTACTAGGCGCAAAATTTTAATGTCCTTGAAAAATTTGTCCATTAAAATGTCGAGTTGCTATGACGTTACATACCATTAACAGTAACCCTTTAATTCTTAAATTTGTTCAATATAATTTAAATTTTCTCACAGAAAATGTCCATTTGCAGACCAAGAGAAGACTATTTTAGAAAATTTACCACTGTAATGACTGGCGAGCCAGTCATTCCAGTGGTAAATGTTCAAAAATAGACTTCTCTTGGTCTGCAAATGGACATTTTCTCGCAGATGGACATTTCTCAAGACTACTTCAGAAGCCGTTTTTGGCTGATATGAGGGTTAAAGGGATAAGCGTCTCGCGACAATACACGGTTATAGGTTTTCGCATATTTCTTTTACTGAATTTAAGTATTTTAAATATCAATTTGATAAAACCAAGGACTTTTAAGGACCTGGAAAAAGGGCGGATTCATGTATAACTTCACAATTTTAATAAGATTACAGGCACTGCACATACTCCGCTTGTAAATGTGGAAGAAAAACAAGCGCATATAATGCAGCATTTAAACACATTTATCAAAGTTGCCAAACGGAAGATTGCGCAAAACTATCCCAGATATCGCAGTATAATTGGTTGGGAATATTCGTAGGGCGAAACATAAAATTGGTCTGGCCTAAGTATTAATGATGATACATATATATGGTTATGATATGTGTTACAATCAACCATGGCGAGAACATCAACCCCCATCCCCCAACCCCGCCCCCACCCCTCTCCACCCATCACCCGAACATATTTTACAACAAACAGTACACGTTAATTTCTTCATATGTACTTTTATGCATTGTAAGTTACGTGAATGCTTTTTATTGTATTTGTAAGGGGTCCATCATTTTTATAGGCATTGCGTTGGATGAACTGCCTGTAGTATCTGTTTACATGTACATAAATCGTGAAATAAATAATTTTGAACCTAAACTTCGACTTGATACTGGGTCGATTCTGGGACGATACCGTGGTATCGTCCCAACATCGGCACATTAGCTGCGTTATCAGGCATAGAGGAAACGCAATGGCATGGCTCGCAAGATCAGATCACGACTGCCGGGGTAAGATCAATGGATGGCTTAAGTTCCAATTCGAAACAAGACAATGGGCCATCTCCTAGCTGATCAAAGGACACTGCAAACACGAATCGCAACAATTGATGGTGAGAAGACACTCAAGTCTCTGAGAAATGGACACGCATCTGAAAATGGCAGCATCACCAATGATCTGTTTAAGTATGTATATAATAATATTACAAACCAGACATCTCAGACATAATAGACTCTGCCTCCATGCAACACCCACCATCCATGACGTTCGCTGGATACCATTATCGCGCTGATCAACGCAAGACGTCAATGGAGGAATCCAGTTTTAGCTAAGCCTCGCCCATCTCTAGCTAGGCTCCACCAACGCTTCCCCCATGTTGGGATCAATCGATCCTTGCACTTTCTGAATATCAATTTCAAGAAAACTATACATGTACGCTATTGACTATTTTGTAACTAATTTGACGGTGTGCTGTGCCTATGGCAGTAACGTCACCCAGTAAAATTAGTTTCAAAATATTCACCAGCATGTTTATTAGATAATAAAGCCATACAATTCGTACACGAACGCTTAGTCCGTCATCAATTATGAGTTCGTACGAAGTTATCCACGTAATTCATGACGTCATTGATTATAACGTTATCCATCACGTCACGTAGTTGATAATGGCGTCAATATAATGGATGGATAAACTAAAAGGTCCACTATAATGCTCGAGTTGGTCTTAATGGCAGCAATGTCTTCAAATCAGATAATGTTCAAATTATTCAACAGTATCTTTTTTTTTATTTTGTGTTTGAAATATGTCAAATTATTTCAGAACTGATGTGGCCAAATCCCACACCCCCCTGACCTCGGGGACCCAATCATCATTACAGTCGAAACTGGACCATATCTTTTTCGTGATCCTAACAGCAGTACCTAGGGCCCCATGGAAGAATTTTCGGAAACTTTGTACAGAGCACGCTTACCCCCACAACCACACCCACTCCCCCGCCCGAATCGTATGTTCAGCCCTGATACGCACACATCAACGAATATAGGCATCCGCCAATGTACTGATAGGCAATTCACCTTTCCAGAGTATCCATCCATCATCTGACCTCGTATGACGTCATAATCAAGTCAGAGCGTGTATGATGACGTCATAATCATTGTGTCGCAAAGGGTTCCATATAGACAATCATCAAATCTAAAATTGTCCGAAACGTTGTGTGAATTGTATGGCTTTGTAATTCTTTGCTATTTAATAAACATGCTGTTGAATATTTTGAAACTAATTTGACTGGGCGCTGTTGCTGCCTTAGGCAGCAACAGCACCCAGTCAAATTAGTTTCAAAATATTCAACAGTTTACCTGTGTAGTTTTTTTGGAAATTGATAGTCCGGGGCATAGCTTAGACCGGAAAGGTAAATTATTGTTTGGAGCCAGTTAATGGTTTACTGGTTGTTGTAATGGACCGTTCCAGTTTTAGCCATGCCCCGCCCACCTCTAGCTAAGCTCCACCCACACCTCGCTCATGTTGTGATCGATCGATCCCTGAACTCCCTGACTATCAATTTCCAGAAAAAATACAAGTAAGCTGTTGAATATTTTGAAACTAATTTGACTGGGCGTTGTTGCTGTTTATGGCAGCAACATCGCGCAGTCAAATTGGTTGCAACATATTCAACAGCATGTTTATTAAATATTAAAGATATACAATTCGCACAACAACGCTCAGTCCGCCACCAATTATGCGTTCGTGACGAACTTATATACGTTATTCATGGCGTCAATGATTATGACGTTGCCCTACAAGTCACGTAGTTGAGTATGACGTCATTTAATTGACGGATAAACGAGAAAGCTCCATTATACAACCCACTCTACCCGCTGACAATTAACAATCCCTTTCTTCTCCACGAACAGTATTGATAGGTGCAATTAGCAATACTGTTATTATCCCCCGTTCATTAATCATTTATAAACACTGGGCAGGCTTATAAATGATAAAAATAGATTTATATCAAAAGGAGGTATTAGTTGCGTTCGTTATCCCGAAGCTAGATCATCGATCTCTGTAGATCAAGTGATACGCACTGATTAGCGAGATAGTTACCACATTAGACGCTCATCGGCTAAGTAGGAAAATTCGTTGTCCCCTACCAGATATCAATTATTTCCTTAGAGAACGCGATAGGAATGTAATTAATTAGATTACGCTACGCAATCCTTTATTGAACGCCCACAATTAGCAGGCCAACAAAGGTTACAGTAATGGTTATTTCGGTATATATGGTTAGGAAGTATCGATAGGGATACATGCGTATTCATTTTGATTTTTTGTGAGAGAGAAACATTGAATTGTAAATATTTTATCTCGACTGAAATACCATTTACTAAAGATTTTATATACAGTTAATATATCATTGGCGCTTCTAATCCAGGTCTTATGTGTCAAAATCATGGTTAGAACTACGTAAGCAATCGACATATTTGCTTACCTTTTGGAGCCAAAGTATGGTTCAATATTTAATAGTTTTTACTGAACCTCTCCTAATATAGATTTTATTGTGTATCCAGGTAATATTATAAGAAAACTTTGGAGAACACGAACGTCGTAGGTTTATATAGAGGACCAGATACATGTTATTTGAGTCATTTCTGGTATATTTTACGTGGAAACGCATCTTATATGCGCGCAACAGCTTATCAGATCTAAAACAGGAGAATACTATTGTACGTGGTGTTTCCAACCTGTCTATTCCGGGGATCTGTTTGTTGGGGTGGATGGGCGGGATGGGGTGTGTGGGTTGGTGTGTGTGTGGGGAGTTTGTGGGGTGGGTGTGTGTGTGCGCGCGCGCGCGCGTGCGTGCGTGCGTGCGTGCGTGCGTGCGTGCGTGCGTGCGTGCGTGTGTACAATGGCGATTGTCTAAGACAGGTGGTCGTAAGACAAGCTACCTTTATTAACCACTAATCGCTATTCCGAAAAAACATTTCACACAGCAACCGACCTTTCTTAAGTGACTGTCTATTATTAGCGATCACGTTTGAAAGTCCTCAAGTTATAGAGATGTTTTACTATTACTACTAGGATAACGTATGTTACCGGGCCAGTAATGGATCAATACCGGGCCGTATTGGCCCGATATTGATCCAGTATGGACCCAGTAACCTACGTTATCAGGGCATACTACGGATCTGATTGTTTAGACTTGTTTATCAGATCATTAACACCTTAAATATATATCAAGAAGTATATACAGAGATTCGTTGAATGATTTTAGCTGATCTCAGAAGAATACCTTTAGAACAACCATGGCAGAATGTGGCCTCGATCGCGAATGTGAATCGACAGCTTTCGGCGGAGTGATGTCTTTACCACCGTCGTCACGTGGCTCGGAAATTGGATCTAACTTTCCCAACTCCACAGCAGCCACAATCGATGATCTTGATTTAAGATATCTAGGCTACATCGAGCACATGAGACAGATCGAAGCGATGCCAATACAACTGATCAAATCAATCCTGGCGATATTATATTCTATCGGCGTGTTCGCGAATATCCTCCTGTTAATATATATCGCGAAAAGCCGGCGATACCGTTCTCCGACATTCGCGGTGATTTTTGCTCTGGCGATTTGCGACATGGGGACGTGTTTTGCAGCCATCTTTCTCACCAACCTCGCTCTGTATAAATTGTTAGGTCCGCCATGGCTATGCCGATTCTGTGTTTATTTTACAGTGTTGTTTTATTTCTCCAGTATCGCTCATTTGGTGTTGTTCTCGATAATGAGGTAGGTAAATTGTTATTGAACTGCCATATTAAAGGTGCATATTCACACCAGAATGCCTGAAAATAAATTTTTTAAAGTTGTATACATTTAGAGGCCTAAATCGTATGCCTTGATGCAAGGAGACGAAGTAAATAGGCAGCGACAGCACCCAGTCAATATAGTTTCAAAATATTTAGCAGTTTACCTGTATAGTTTTCTGGAAATTAATGGTTAGGAAGTTTAGAGATCGATCAATCCCAACACGGGCGATGTGTGGGAGGAGCTTAGCTAGAGATGGGCAGGGAATGGGTAAAACGAGGTTACTCCATTGTAAATTAATCAAAGACAATTCGTGCACTAGTGATGGACCTTTCGATTTTTCGCGATGAAGTAATTCATCTTTCCAGAGTATTCATCCATCATCTGGCCTCGTATGACGTCATAATCAGCCCAGCGCGTGTATGATGGCGTCACAATCATTACGTCCCAACACGAGCGAAGTGTGGGTGGAGCTTAGCTAGAGATGGGCGGGGCACAGCTAAAACTGGAAAGGTCCATTGCGACGTCGGCTAGCAATGGCGGTATTTTGATCAGGACGTCACCTACTTGAGTGACAGATTGGATCCCTCTATTTAATTGGTAGCTCGTGTTATATACATACATATCTAAGCATATAACGTCGAAAGACAAAAACACGAAAAATCATCTAAAATGCAAACAATTATTCTGTTGAATATTTTGAAGCTAATTCGACTGGGAGCTGGGAGCCTATGGCGGAAACAGCTTTTTGTGAAATTCGCTTCGAAATATTCAACATCATGTACACGTTTACCTGTATAGTTGAAAATCGGAGTCTGTGACATTAGGAGTCAAGGTTTCCAACACATTTAAAATAGGCGGAGGTTGGCTGGAAATGGGTGGGACTGGCCTAGAAATAGCATCCTCTATGGCACCTCATTTTGACGCCTTCAAATACGTATGCGAAATCCAAAATCCAGCCAAAAAATCCAAATAAGCCATCAGTAGCTAAAACCGTTGTAGTGAAGATGACGTTGGAAACACGCAGACTTAATGGAGCTTCCCAGTTTAGCTATTTCCCGCCCATCTCTAGCTAACCTCCACCCACACCTCGGTTGTATTGGGATCGATCGATTCCTGAACTCCCTGCCTATAAATTTCCAGAAAACTATACAGGTAGACTGTTGAATATTTTGAAATTAATTTGACTGGGTGCTGTTGCTGCCTATGGCAGTAACAGCGCCCATGTAAATTAGTTTCAAAATATTCGACAGCATGTTTAATAAATAGTAAAGACATACAATTCGCACAATTACGCATAGTCCGTCACCAACAATGCGCCATCCTACCTGTCACATAGTTGATTATGACGTCATATGATGGATGGTTAAACTGGAAATGTCCATTACTGAACGGTTTACACGGGCGTATGTTTCTACATCCATGTGAAGTACTGGATACACAGATACATTGCGTTCATAAATCATGGCAGCCTTCATGTAATGGAGAATGATATCAGCACTTATCTATAAGTAATGGTGTCCGATGTTGACCTCGATAATATCACGATTTGTGGTGCTTAAGTATCGTGATAAATCTATAAATTGTACGTACTGAAATTGGATGAAGTATTGGTGGGTTGGGTGGCGTGGGGCACACATATTGGTAATAGTGACAATAAAAACCATCGCCAAACGGTTGTATATATTGAAACTACTTTGTCTGAAAGCTGTTGCTTCCTTCCATACACAATGATTTAAAAATATTCAACCTCTGTTTACGATATCTCGATTTTTAATCTAGCATCGTAAAATCGTGATTTTTTTTTATAGAATTGCGATATATTGAATTATCGACCAATAGCGCGCCACTACAGATACACATCGATCTATATCGCTGTATGATGGCATAATAGAAGTCTGAAGATATCATGTAGTAGCTCGCACATACTATACTGTCTGAATAGCTAGGGTAAGGTGAGCTGTTCACTCACTTAATACTTGTAAATGAAACAGAAAACTGAAAGAGCCGCAGTAACCACATCTCAGTTCATCTTGACTACCCCAGACCAGGCTACCAGAAAGGCAGGCTTGCATGAAGCCAGCACGTTAACATGGCATTATTCGTGCGAAATTATGATTCTGTTTTAGAGAGCTGTAAATCTCACAATGCATAAATGGTGAACTAGTCTACTTAAAGACAAGACATGGTGCGCTCAATCTAGGGTCTCGGAACATGGGTCTTAGGATGATTTCATTATATACGCCACCAGAGGATAGTGTGATTATTGTGGTTGACGCCGTTTGGTCTGCCTGCCTGCCTGCCTCCCTGCCTGTCTGCCTGTCTGCCTGTCTGCCTGCCTGCCTGCCTGCCTGCCTGCCTGCCTGCCTGTCTGCCTGTCTGCTTGCCTGCTTGCTTGCTTGCTTGCCTGCCTGCCTGCCTGCCTGCCTGCCTGCCTGCCTGCCTGCCTGCCTGCCTGCCTGCTTGCTTGCTTGCCTGCTTGCTTGCCTGCTTGCTTGCCTGCCTGCGTGACTACCCGCCCGCCTGCCTGGCTGAAGGCATACATGCCTGCAGGCCTGCCTGTATGTATGTCTGTCTGCATCTGCCGAATATTATCAAAATAATTTGATTGAAAGTTGTTGGTGGCATTCAATTAAATAGTTTTTTTAATATTCAGTATATCCAGAAATTCAGGCGCCAAACAGTTTAGCAAAAGTTTGATTTTAGGTGGTTAGGTGTATCTGATTATCTAAGCATTTGCTCTCCTAGGTGTAAAAACCGTGTCATCATGCCATCTTTGCTTGATTCCAGGTTCTACCAATTGGTGCATCCGTTGAAAGCGCGCAGTAGAATCACCGTGGGTCTGGTCATTAGGGTGAGTGCCGTGCTATGGGTTGCGACGGCAGCTATCACCGGAATCACGCCAACGTTTATCGGCTGGTCTTCATTTGAATACAAAGGACGAATGGTTTTCTTCTGCAGCCGGTCACCGAGTCTTGCGCACCCGCTGGTTGAAACTGTATATTCATTGGTGCCAAATATTCTAATTGCCGGGTTTCATATAGCTAAATACTGTGTCGTGAAGAAACAATCTGAGAGATCTATGTCGGAAGGAGATGGCGACCAAAACAGATATTCTACCGACGCTCGCGCCGTGACCATAGTAATCGTGATATTCTGCGTCACTTCCTGGCCTCACCTTGCGCACGTGTACGTGCATGACGTGTTCCACGTGCCTCGAGAGAGTTTTCATACGCTCATGAGTTCGGTGGGTAATACGTTGCAATATGGTAATTCTGGAGTTAACCCGTTCATCTATGCGCTGTGTGCCGGATCGGTTCGACGGGACATCGTTGCCATGTTTAGATGTAAATCCAAATACACGACAACAAGAGGGGCCCGTTTCTAGCAGGACCGAACATAAGGCAGTGCACCAAGTCCTTTTGCACAGAGCCCCAACATTTTGAGAGCCCCAAAAAGTGGCACAAAAATTGTGTTTGTCTTAAGTTTTTGGGTCCCTACATAACTTCCAGTTACGCGCATAGACATAGACGACACACATATAATACAACTAACAAATATGGCAACATGTTTGCAAAAGAAAGCAATATTGAACACGATGTAAAAACCTTCTGTACATATTTTGAACATAAACGGATTTGAAGACATTGCTGCCTCAGGCAGCAATGTCTTCTAATCCAATTATGTTCAAAATATGTACAGAAGGTTTTTATTTTTTTTGTTTGAAACATTTAAAGTTATTTCTGAGCAGTACTGAATAAGACTGATGTGACCAAATCCCACAGGCCAGCCCCTTTAACCTCAGGGGCCGCAGCAACATTACTATTGAAACCGGTCCCTAGCTTTTTGGCGATCTAGATGGCTGTTCCGAGGGCCCCAAGTATGGATTTCAGAAATTTTGCACACGGCCTTCTGCGTCGGAACTGATTCTAGCTTTTCCCCGCCTGTTTCTAGCTGAACTCCGCCCACTTTTTTCAATGTCATGGAATCAACTTGTATACCGAATTCCCAGAATTCAAATGCCAAAATAACAGCGACCAGTCAAACTAGTTTCAAAATATTCCACAGAATGTTTATTAAATATTATTAAGAAATACAATTCTTACACTTGACTAACTTTTTAATTTTCATGGCGCAGTTGGATACGTTACTATGCAGTGTGACATCAGCTTACATGTGACGTAATTGAGCATAGCGTCATATAATTGAGTGACGGAGCGGATTCCTCCATTATTCTATATGTTCAGCATCGGTGAGCAAATATACCAAATGTAAGAATATGCAATATAAAAATACTACACATACATTTCTTCCCAGGTCTAACTTCTACCTGTGCCCCACCAATTTCTAGCTAAGCTCCACCCAGTACGAACGCGCGTTTGAATTGCCAGGGTTACATTTTGAAGGTAAACTGTTGAATATTTTGAAACTAATTTGACTGAGAACATTTGCTGCCTATAACGTATTCAAAATATTCAACACAATGTCTATTAAATTATAATTTTCAAGAAAGCCATGTAGCCTAATTCAGACTCTATCGTGACGGACCATTGCCAGTTTCGTAACGGAAACATAGTGTGGGTGGAGCTTAGCTAAAGATGGACGTGGCATAGCTAAAACTGGAAAGCCCCATTTATTTTATCGAATCTGATCCATCAAAGGGGCATGCATACTCACATCATAATGCTTGAAAATAAAATTGTTGAAGTTATATACTTTTAGAGGCTTAAATTGTGTACCTCGATGTAATGAAACGAAATAAATCTTAACATATGATGATTTCATTCCATATAAATAAATTTCGTGGATTTAGCTGTGAATTTGAATTAGGGACTCGTGGCTCTAATTCAATTTGACAACTTAAAAAAATTATGTTAATTTAAACGTAATGAAATCATCATATGCTAAGATTTTTTCCGTTTTATTACATCTAGTGACACAATTTAAGACTCTAAAAGTCTATAATTTTAACAATTTTAATTTTGAACCATTCTGCCGTGAATACGCACCTTTAATTGGTCATCAGTTTTTCAAGAACTATTATCCGCATGTACCGCCATATTGCCAAGATTGCCCTGGTTTGCTGATATCGACTTTCTCTAAAGTCGCACATGGTTGTCTAATTCTCAGAAATATTAATATAACGCAGGCAAAAAGAGTTATTTTCTGTGGGGTTTTAAATAACAAAATTATATAAAATGCTTGATTGATAAGCGTTGTTATGAAACAACTTGTAGATGCTGCGCATTTGTACGTAGCAAACACAATCGAGAGCCTCATGAACCTATTCTTTCAAATGGTATGCAAGCCCGACAGTGGCATAGGGGATTGACCTTTATGAAGTTTCGAACCCGAAGACTGGCTATTACAGTCACTTCACGTCAAACACTTATATTAATGGAAGGATCTGTGTCTAGCTATGGCCAGCCCATTTATAGCTACGCTCCGCCCACTTTGTACGTAGGCCCTAATGTGTTGGAATCGATTTATGTACGTTGAAACCTGAATTACCCAATTTCAAAGTAACTATGCAGGAAAGCTGTTGAATATTATGAAATTAATTTGACTTGGTGCTGTTGCTGCCTATGGTAGATTAAAATTATTCAACAGAATACTTATTAAGTATTCCTGTCATCAAAAACATACAATTCGTACACTTGACGGACTTTCCAATGTTCGTGACGGAGATAGATGGTTATAATGTAAAAGCAATAATATAGAATCAGATTTGTTAATTGGTCATACGTTTTTCAAGAAATTGAATTTTCGGGGAAAATTATCAGGTACTTGGCCATCCTTAGAAAAGGAAATTGAAAAGTCTATGTCTTGAGAAGTCATGCCTTGTTTACGGTGAGAAATTCTGGGGATAAAGTTGGGAAATGAGTATTTCACCCAAAATTATCTCTCAAAAAATGCTTCAGGTTTCAAATGCCTCCCACTCTAAATACCGAATGACTTATAGATACCGTATGCTGTTGTGTATCTTGTAGAACCAGTTTTAGTTATTAAGTGCATTCTTTTTTAGATGGGAAGGCAATGCAGTCAAATGACATTTTTTCACTAATTCAAGCGGATAGTTTAGATTTTCTTTCTGTCAAGCTCGGTCCAAGTTGGGTTTGTTTATCTTCCGAACTGATTAGAGGTGTATGTAATAGTTTGGTACACTCCCAGATGCGCTGTCAGTTGGAATAAAGATGAATTCATAGCTCTCGACCCCTTTACCCCATGATCAAAACGGCTTCTGCAGTGGTCTTGAGAAATGCCCAATTGCAGACAACGAGAAAACTGTTTTCGAACATGTACCACGGGAATGACTGGATCGCTAATCGAGCCAGCCATTCCATTGATAAACTCTCGAAATTAATATTATCTTGGTCTGCTAATGGACATTTGAGAAAACTGAAATTGTATTGAAGAAATTTTAGTGTTTAAGACGCGAGTGTGTTTTTTCACTCGAATTGGCGTTTGTAGACTCTGAAATGGGAGCTTTGCTTGCTGCTGTAGTGATCTGTCTAAGAGAATTAGAGGGCGTTGGTTTCTTCTATCTACACACGTCCTAGGCTGTGTTCTCACTAGAGAGTTAATCAGGAATAACGATATACGTTATGGCGTTATTCCTGATTAAGTCTCTAGTAAGATCACGGCCTAATAGCAGGCGTACAGCTTAAGACTCAACGGGTTGGCGACTACCGGTAGTAGATTGGAGCTGTAGCGAGTTGTTCCTAGTTACTCGGAGTTGAAATCATAAGATTAAACATATTTAATATTTTCAACTAGTTGGTGACCAACTCAGTCGTTGTATGTTTGACAGTTAGTTGCGAGTCGTAAGGAGTTGTTCGGCTATTAACCAACCAGGAGAGCGTATTGAGTCACATGTTTACTTGTGATAAGGATCACAATAAGAAAATGATCTGTTCGTAAATGTAAAGACATCTTTTTCAACAGGATCCATAAATGTGTATGATGCAAAAGGTACCGTGAAACCTGACCATAACGGTCATGCACATTTTAGCACACCCTAGCTATTTTTATGGACTTATGGAACCAAGGGATTGCGGACATAAAAATTAAATTTCTATTGAGAAACTTGCATTATGTGTCCACCTGGACGTTAGTGACCAATTTTTAGTGATCGGCGAGGTGTGCTGTTACACAGACATTGTATATTGTAGCTCGCGGGGTAGTGTCAGGTCATTCCGGTGTCTGATGTCGACTCGCCGCGCCGCAAGTGCACAACGAATGATGACGCTGGTTAGCTTCTAGTCTCGGGGTGACGGATCATGTACGATACTGCCCTACGGGTAACAAAGACCGGCTCCTAAGGCCGGTGGAACTCAATCGTTCCGGTGGGGCCGTGCGACTATCGTCGCGAACGTTAAACACAACAGTCTCATCCCAGGAGTTTGTGTCACCAGTATGCCTGTCCATAGCAATTTCGTGATCTATGGACTTACAAGACTTGATTTGGTGACCTAATTAAAAATAAGTCTATACAATAGTTTTACCTAAACAGACCGTCAAGTATGCTAGATAAAAATAATGAAAAATACAAGACATAGAGACGCCTGATGAACTTTTAAACGTGGGGCTCCCGGAGGTACCACACAGACTCGTAGGTCGGCAGAGGTATCCCCGCAAGGGAGGTCCCCGTACACGAGACGTAACTATTTAACTTAATATAGGCTATTATACCTCTTAAGCTGAAAGGAAAGAAAATTATCTTTGTAGTGACGGAAAACCAGGTGCCTCACGCAGGCACTACTCCTAGTGCTAGTCTAGGTGAGGAGTATTATCCTCGCGTGGACCGTCGTCACTGAGTCTTTGCGAGAGGCAAGTGCCTCGCGCGCGCCTCCGTCATGGGAAAATGTCGCCACTGCTTAAAGCGGGAGAAGAGTGGTGGTCGAAAGGGGTCCCACTCTAATATTTAACCAAAAATGCTGTAAAGAAAAGACCATACCTAGTGAGATTATGACTATAAGGTTGCGTGCTGTTTTACGTGAAGACGGGACGAACGATTCCCGAAGGATTCCCACGTCACCGTCTTATGTAATTCTCAGTATGCTGAATTAGTAGTTGCCGCCTTTATGTATGCGGACCTTCTTCTATGCTTATCCTAATATTTAGTTTTTAGAGACAAGAATTATTTTAGGCCGCACATGGCTGGCGTCTACCTAGCGTTTAGATACGGCTGTCATTGAGAACAGATGCCCTAAGACATCAATACTGAAGACAGCGTGCGTACATGCTACTTAGTAAGATCTCCGAACTGGATAAGAATTCGGACATCTCGCTCCGTAACCACATAAAACGTCACAGGACATTGGTTACTTTTCACAAAAGCATTTTAGGCAACTGATCTATCGTTATGGTTGGGGTAAGAGAGACGAATACCCACCGTAAATGTCCTTCCAGTGAGGGCGTGGCAGATCTGAATATCATGCCCAGACATTGTTCGGAATTCGGTGGAGATGCGCATCTCGCCCCGTCACCAGGTCCTATGGAACTAAACTTTTAACCAGTCATTAGGTTTAAACACAAGTTGCACAGTTTTGCACTGCGGTGCTGGAGGATTGTTCAGCAGATTAAAGAAAATAATAATTAAGATATGTTTTCGCAGTGCTTTCCTACATTGGCAAAGGTGCTAACTACTGAGTATCCGAAGATACATGGGAAATGTGTGTGACACCACATCCTGGCCATCACCGCTCGGAAACCGCAATAGTTTCCCAGGGTCGGATCAGTCCATGGTGCGGATAGGGACATCCAAACAATTAAGAAGCCATAAGACTTAGTGGAACATGAAGAGAGACAATAACTTAGAAATATGAGGCCCTTTAGGTATGTTGGCCAATCTTACACAACCTTGCCGGAGTGCGAGGCTAAATTATCGCAACTACTGGAAAACGTGTCTCCTAACGAAGAGATTGTCTCTAATCATATTAAACCTATCCTTTCGAGCTGAATAGAAAAGGTTTTTAGCCGGTAGCATGCCCGGATAAGCACGGACAGCGACCTCAGTGAAAAATTGTTGGTGGAGGGGAAAAAAAGTGCTGCATATATAAATGTTGCTGTATAGTGTTTCCTACGTGCACTGCAGTCCTATATTTTCTACAATTAAACAAAACATATGAACTGCTGGTCATTGGCCATATATATACACTAACCAGGACAATCAATACAGTGCTGGCTATGGGAGAGAAACCGATAGAAAGCGAAGTGATCTGCGTAATGCATGTTGAGCTGATCGTATCTGACACAGGTCCAACCTATTCGGCCCCTGGCCGAGGATGCGCTCGAGCTCTGGATCTCATCTCCTTTTATACTACTCGTGACGTCACAGGCGCAGGCTTCAACCAATCATCGGTCAAGCAACAGCCAATCAGGGCGGAGCTAATAATAACGCAGTTGAATGTTCTAGAACACTCTAGAAGTTCTGCGTACACGTGGTTATGACAGGATAAGATAATCAAAAGGGGTTTTCCGTGGATAACTCAACCATTTCTTAACCGATTTTGAAATGGTTTACAGATGTGGAAAGCCCATCGAATTCGGGTCTTGATTAATGCCAGATTCGGCGGGAACAGTTGATTAAAAAGGATTGCATTGACCGTCTCGGTACACTAAAAGCGTCATCCTATCTTGGTCGTAAACTACGCGCCCTGTCAAAAATAGCATCCAAGCGTGCGCATGCGCACTATGCGCTTTAACGAACTTTTTATAACGCGATCTCTCCCATGGGCTCGTATACATACGCTTATGGCTCTACCCAGGGGGGGGGCGTGTTCAGGGAACGAATCCAGGACGGGCGGCGCGTACCCAGCTTGGCTGGTACGGCCGGTACCTGTTCGGTCGATCCGAACTACAATATGGCTATGTGGAATCTCATACAAAACGCGCAGTCCACATTCTGATGGCTTTCAGATCCACAGCGTCAATACAATCCTGAGAGTTCTATCGTTTTAAGAAACCAGAAACAATGAATTTTCACGAAATCTCGTACTGTTGCATGTACACAAATATGTGACGAAATGAGCTCAACATGCCAAATATTTAATTATTAACCACACCCATATTGTCTTGATGACTCTCGCTGTCATTGACTCGCCCTCTCCTCTTCCACCTTAGCTCCCTCTCCCCTCCCTAACACCATCCCTTTCTTTCTCCCCTGCTCCCTCAGCCATCCACCACTCTCTCTCTCTCTCTCTCTCTCTCTCTCTCTCTCCACTTTCTCTCTCACCGCATCTCCACCCATCCGCTCCTCTCCCATCGTCTCTCTCGTCTCTCAACTTTCTCCCTCCCCTTTCTCTCTCCCTCCATCCATCTCTTTCAAATATACATATCTTTGTTTTCTTTTAGGTAAATGAACGAGAAAGTGAAAGGAGACATATTGTCACTACGTATAAAAATATTTCCATCAGTTAAAACACCTCTCACCCAGGTTTAGCATAGGTGAATACTCGAAGACTAGCTCAAAAGTCAACTGGCTGGCGACCAGTTGAACAAAAGGTCTTAAGGTGTACGCCGAGCCAGAAGCGGATCCAGGAGTTTCTGTTAGTTGGCGGGGGTGGGTGGGTGGGGGGTATAGGGGTGGGGGTGGGGGGTGGAGGAGGGAGCGTAAATAAGGTGATTCTGAGAGGGGATGTCTACTCTGACGTACGGCATGGTGATGGTGTCCTCCACTGGACATATTTGAAGATTGGATGCGCTGAGAATCCCTCTCCTGTATTCTGAGTGACAACAATTCTTTTATTTTTCTTTCGATAATATATTAATATTATGAACGAATCAAGAATGTTTTGAAGGCGTGTTCTCAGGCGTCTGATCTAGGCATCATCTGAATGCTATCAGAACACATCTCCTATTTTTATGGGTAAAATGGACGTTCAGCTAGCCATGCATGTATTCATTCTTTAACCGTTTTCCATAAACAACTACATGACATTATTATCTGTGAGACACACCTTTTGCCGAAGAACTGGTCATGGGGTGGCAATTCTTAGCGTCACCAAAATAATTCTTGACCTGGGGCGAGTGAAAGGGACTCTCAGTAAAATAGGAATGCTACGAAAATAGATCACAGATCTGTAGTTTGCTGGTATTCGTCTCACATCGTCAGATAACGGGCATACCAAAACATAGAAATCATGATCACTCAGAACGTTGAAGCGTATTAACTTCATTTTCTGATGAAAGTGTATGTTTCTCATAACCACATTATTTTTTTCAGAGAATAGGAATGTTATAAGCCAGTAATATTTGGAGAATACGCTAAATTGGCGTTGTCATAGAAATACTGCCAAATTAAGCAATTTGTCGCCTTGTACAATCAATCATTAGTGGTGGCTACAAGAAACACGGATTTGCATAGGTGACATAATGTTTGGTCGAGATTGTCGAGACGGGCAGTAAACTTTGTCGGAAAATGTATTTAAAAAGTAATGCCTTTATTCTTGCCTATAACAAAATATAGTGTAAGACAATGGACCTTTCTGGATTTAGCTATGCCCCGCCCATCCCTAGCTAAGCTCCACCCACACCTCGTTCGTGTTGGGATCAATCGATCTCTGAACACCCTGACTATCAATTTCCAATAAAACTACACAAGTAAGCTGTTGAATATTTTGAAACTAATTTGACTGGGTGTTGTTGCTGCTTAAGGCAGCAGCATCACCCAGTCAAATTAGTTTCAAAATATTCAACAGCATGTTTATTAAATAGCAAAGAAGTATTTGATGACGGTCTATATGGAATCCTTTGTGACGTAATGATTGTGACGTTATCATACAGGCGCTGAGCTGAGTATGACGTCATACGAGGTCAGATGATGGATGGATACTTTGGAAAGGTGAATTCATTTTGTATATTTAATAGCATATGACGAACTATTTACGAGTGAAGAATCTGTTATCCGCACTGGTTATGCCGACGTGTGGAGATAACTGATTAGTGTTGTCTACTCTGAATGGGATAGATTCAATATGGTTTTTTTTAAATACCAGATATTCCAGTTAGATTATTCCATCAGTTGTTTGCGTGTATTTCAATGAGGGTTTCACTGTTCTTAATGGATACCAGACCATATCTCTCAGCTGTGAAAATTGGGAGGACGGAGAGGTAGCTAAGATTTGGCCAGGTTGACGTTGTAACATAGATACATTCTGTGAATTCTGATGTGCTAACAACCGATTTCCGCGATTCTGAGTGGCAGGAGAGCATACTTAGTTTTCTTCCAAGTTGAAGTGGCATGGTTGGTTTTAAGAGCGATGGACGTCAAAATGCGCTATTATTATTAGTGTTCATTTTATTCATGTCATTGTTTTTGTATCTATTTTTCCAAATCACAAGGCAAAGCATAGGTATTGCAAAATGCAAACCACCTGACTGTGCATCTCTCAACCCTCCCTCCCTCCACTCCTCTCTCTCTCTCTCTCTCTCTCTCTCTCTCTCTCTCTCTCTCGTTATTTCTTTCTTCACTTCTTCTCTCTCACATTATATTATGTATTACTGTATATATGCTGCCAATTAATAATTCTGTAGGGAGGGTGTGTCTCTATGTTTACAGAACTTGTGCCCAACCCCAGTGTACATATCTGTTGTAATAAAATATGTTTTAAAAAAAAGGGGTGGGGTGTTTTGTAGATTTTGACATATTTATAGATTGGATGAGTAGGAGGGGGTGTTACGCCGAACCCGCCATGACATACCATGGCGTGGCGTGACTTCTGCACATTTGCTAAGTAAATTTACTCATGATGAGTTATTTGATGAGTGGCAAGTGTCACACGCTCTATTTGTGTAATCCAAAAGTCTGATTTCTTCGTAGCAGGATGATACATTCCTACATTGTAGTCATATGGTTCTATATGCTTTTATCGGTTACCGCATTAGGGTTTTGAATTCCCCGGAAAAGAATGTGCCAACATGGGGTGGATTTGAAACAGGGTGGCCCACTAGACAATCCCAATAAAAAAGCACATCCTTTGTTTGGCTCTACGTCATGTCGACCATAAAATTTATAAATTAAAATTCTGTCTCATAATATGTTATGCCATTTTAGTAAGATAAACACGTATGCTAATTTTAGCCGCCAATCAGCCATGGTCTACACGTTCATTAAATACTATCTATGTAGCCAATGGCTCTCCTTAATGATAATTAAGAAAAAAGGTATCTAGCAATAATATACGACATTCGCAAGTTACTTTCAGTGAATGATAACTTATTAATTTACGCATCGTTGCCTAGGTAACAATACCTATTTTATGAATGGACAAAAATAAACTGACTCTAGTAAAGTATCTAGTCAAACTAGTTCAGATCATGGGTAAGCATATCAAGGTGTTCCAGTGTCTAATGAAATTGCGCAATGTCATGTACTACACTTGTAGCTGTTTCATGTTATCTTTCTCTGTCTTACCATCTTTCTTTCTGTAAATGGTGCTGTGACGTCATTTACTTATTCGAGTATACAACTGTTGATATTGATCCTTGCAACACGAAAATTCACACACACCAAAATCAGTTACGATTTGAAAGTGCATATTCACAGCAAAATGTTTGAAAATAAATTTTTTTAAATTGTATACGTTTAGAGGTTAAATCGTGTCCCTCGATGGAATGAAACGAAATAAATCTTAAGATATGGTGATTTCAATCCGTATAAATAAATTTCGTATATTTAAGCTTTGAATTTGAATTAGGGACTCGGGACTTTAATTCAAATTGACAACGTGAAAATTATATTAATTTATACGTAATGAAATCATCATATGTTAAGATTTATTTCGTTTCATTACATCTAGGCACACAATGCAAGCATCTAAAAGTATACAATTTTCACAATTTTATTTTCAACCATTCTGCTGTGAATAATTAACCTTTAATAAATATTCTATTGAGTATTTTTGAAACTAAATTGACTGAAACCTGTTTCTGCATATGGCAGCAACAGGTTCCTGTTAAATTAGTTTCAACATATTCAGAAAGTACCCACAGAATTAAAGTTACATATTCACAGCAGAATGCTTGAAAATAAAATGGTTAAAATTGTATATTTTAGAGACATACATATTGTGCCTAGATGCAATGAAACGAAATAAATCTTAACATATGATGATGGCATTCCACATAAATCAAATTAATTATTTAAGTTGTGGAATTGAAGTAGAAGCACGAGTCCCTAATTCAAAGCTACGACTAAGAAGATTATATTTATTTACACAGAATGAATTCATCATATGCTAAAATCTATTTCAGTTCATTACCTCTAGTAACACAATCTAGAGCCGTGTTCTCACTAGAGACTTAACGGCGTAACACACTACAGAGGTATGGCGTTTTTCCTGATTAACTCTCCAGCGAGAATACGGCCTAAGGCCATGTTCTCACTGGAGACTTAACCGGCGTAGCGCAATACTGAGGTATGGCGTTATTCCAGATTAACTCTCCAATGGGAACACGTCCTAAGACTCTAAAGCGGTGTTCTCACTAGAGACTTAACCGGCGTAACACAATACTGAGATATGGCGTTTATTCCTGATTAACTCTCCAGCGAGAATACGGTCTAAGAAGTATACAATTATAACAATTTTATTTTCAAACATTCTGATGTAAATATGTACCTTTAGCGTGAAACTAAGATTCTGGAAACTCAAGTTTCGATACATATCATACGTGTTATTAAACTGCACTACGAATCCAGCTCGCACTGATTGACTAGATTAATGGCTGTTAAAATGGTTTAAAAAACCCCAGTAATGTATTGATATTGATTGATTTGTGTAGGACTTTCGTGTATTAATTACTACTATTCCCCTCGCCCGAGGGTACACCTATAAAACACTTAGCTTAAATGGCAACCGTTAACACGTTTATAGGTATTTATCATAATTTATGTTATTCATCAGTCGTTTAAAAACGGGATTAAACATGTTTATTCTGTTATGAATCGAAGCCAATTGATCAAATAATTTCATCGGTTGTATTTTGTATGCAGTTTATTTGCTTCATCGAATTGGTGTAAGTGTCAATAAAATATTGCGAGTACGCCTATATTGCGCTGTCAAGCTTATCTTAACCGCTCTTGTGTCAACAGTCAAAACACTATTTATTTCAACTAACCATTTAATTGCCAATACTTTTCAAGGAAAGTTAGATTTTTGCAGTCAGAAAGAGTACTTTTGTAAATTTATAGCGAAAATTTACAAAAATATAGATTTCTGTTATCCTTCAAATGGACATTCCATCAAACATTTAATGATCGGGAAAATTCAAATTTCTGCTTAGCCAGTTGCAGACCAAAAAGAGTATTTTTGAAAATTTACCGCTGGAATGACTGGCGCGGTAACCGAGCCAGTAATTCCAGTGATAAATTTTCAAAAATATTCTTCTCTTAACCTGCAAATGGACATTTCTCAAGATCACTGTAGATATCGTTTTTTTTACCAACTTGGCCATTAAAGGGTTAAATTGACACAAGACTGATCCCATTAAGCGGCACCAAGAATCATTGTAATATACGTCAAAGGCTTATATTCACAGCAGTATGCCTGGAAGTAAAATGGTTAGAATTGTATACCTTTATAGGCCTAATTTACGTGCCTAGATGTAATGAAACTCGGTTATTCTTATCACATGATTATTTCATTCTGTAAAAATGAATAAAACATTTGCAGTTGTGAATTTGAATTAGTGACTCGTGTCTCTAATTCAATTTCACAACTTAAAAATTGTATTAATTTATATAGACATAAATAATCATATGTTAAAATTTATTTCGTTTCATTGTATCTAGCCTCAGAACTTAAGCCTCTAATAGCATAAAATTGTAACCATTTTATTTTTCGAGCATTCTAGTGTGAATATGCATCTTTAAGCAATGCCATTTTATGACGCAAAACGGTGGTTTTTAAACGCCTGTTCTGACAAGTTAACATTGACCACGCTGGCCACAACGACCTCGCAGTGGCCTTGAGAAATATTCATTTGCAGGGCAAGAGAAAATACCACCAGAATGAATAGCTCGGTAATCTTGGCCTGCAATGTAGGAATGCAATTTTAGCTATGGCCCGCCTATTTCTAGCTAAGCTTCACCCACGCTTTGCCCGTTTTGGGATCACTCTCTGAATCCCAATTTCCAGAAAACTCTACAGGTAAGCTGTTGAATATCTTGCAACCAATTTGCCTGTTTGCTGTTGCTGCCTATGACAGCAATAGCGCTCAGTCAAATTGGTTTCAACATATTCAACGTAATGTTTATTAAATAGTAAAGCCATACAATTCGTACAGCAACTCTTAGTCAGGCATCAATTAAGCGTTCGCTTCGATCTTAGCTACGTCATTCATGACGTAATTGATTACGACGTCAACCCGCACATCACTTGGTTCATTATAACGTAATATGATTGATGGATAAACTGAAATCATCCATTGACCACTGATTAAGCAAAGAAAAAAGGTTGTTCTTGACCATTAGCGCCTTCATAGCTAAGCTGGCCAAAACTGTCAGTGATAAATATCACTTCCCATGCTGTACATTTACAGAAATAGTCTTCTAATGGCCTGCCAATGAACATAGACTCATGCGAAATTTCAATTTTCATATAACATCTTGTCCATTGAAAGGTTTGTCGATATACATATTATTTCTAGAGCTTTGAGTTGCTGGGATAAAGCAGGTGGTCGTTTGACCACATATCTCAATTCTTTCATGACAGAACAGGCCAGAATCGGACTCTATAGTGCTCTTAATGAAAGGCTATTTACATGCCGAGAGAAGACTATTTTTGAAGATTTACCACTGAACTGACTGGCTCGTTAATCGAGCCAGTCATTCCAGTGGTAAAATGTTCAAAAACAGTCTTCTCTTGGCATGCATATGGACATTAAATAAGCAAACATTTTGATATTATTGACAAGATTTAGCCATTAAAGAATTAAAGAATCGCCATTTTATCGACATAAAAAGGAGATTATCTCGAGCGGATGTAACGTATTTCTTGCATGTGATGAACCATAATGTGTATTTTTCGCTTTGTCAACGGAATGCCATGGTTAGTACCCACGCTGAGGCAGAATATGGGGATCCGATATGTTCACTCGATTATATATGATGACAAAATCAAATACGTCATATGTCAGCTGGCATCGTCATTAACATGACGTGGGAAAAGGACCACCACCGCATTCCTTGAGGTCACTTACCTTGAGGTCTCACTCAATAAGGAATGACTAAGAAGAAGAAAAGGAAGGCGAAGAAAAAGAGAAAGAGAAAAAAGATGAAGAAGAAGAATTAGAAGAAGAAGAAGAAGAAGAGGAAGAAGAAGAAGAAGATGATGATGATGATACTGATCATGATGATGATCATAGGCAGGAACATCACCTTGCCAAATTCGGTTCAAGATATCATACAGCTTACCTGCATACTTTCTTGGAAATTGAGATTCAGAGAGTCCAGAGATCGATTGATCCTAATACGGACAACGTGTGAGTGGAGCTTAGCTAGAGATGGGTGGGGTATAGTTAAAACTCTGTCTGTTTATCCATTTTCACGAAACTGCAACATTTCTGTTAGGAAATGTTTCAAAGATGAAAATAGGATAGGAAAGTACCATCTTTCTTTCAAAGCCTAAAATGGTTTGTTTTCTACCACAACTTGTACATATACTATTCGTCCAATACGTGCGCTTCAACTACTCTTCATCTACTAACAAAGTAGATGTTCGTTCATATCTTAGCCGCCATCATTATGCCCAGCCCATTTCCAGCTAAGTTCCGCCCAAATTTTACCATGAACCATGCAGAACCAGGAATCTCAATGGCTGGTTCCAATTTATCCATCAATCATATGACGTCATAATCAAATACGTGACGTGTAGGATGACGTCATAATCAATGGCGTCATGAATGACGTAGATAAGTTCATCACGGACGCTTATTTGATGACGGACTAAGCGTCGCTATACGAATTGCAGGTCTTTACTATTTAATAAAGATGCTGTTGAATATTTTGAAACGAGTTTGACTGGGCGCTGTTACTGCCATAGGCAGCAACAGCACCCAATCATATTAGTTTGAAAATATTCAACAACTTACCTGTATAGTTGTCTGGAAGTTGATAATCAGGCAGTTCAGGGATCGATCGATCTCAACAAAGTGAAGTGTGGGTGGAGCTTAGATAGAGAAGCATAGGGGTATAGTTAAAACTGGATTCCTCCATTAATTTCAACATGTTCAAAATAATACACCCGGAACCTTAATCCTTTCAACGATGAAATCCCAGAATCTCATTTACGAGGTCGCTATACCGACAGACACCAAGCCGAGAGTACGCGGCGTGTCAGTGAAGTCTGCAGAGTTTGAGAAGGAGATGTTCTATTACCTGTGTATTCATCTGTTATCTTGCCGTTGCATTGAAATCTGTGCAGGAAAATTCCACAAGACGAATCCCGATTGCCCATTCTAAGTATGCCGGTAGGGATCGAATATGCTGACGACGTGGACTGCAGAGAGGCGAAAAAGAAAGCTCTTGGCGAACTACTACGAGTAGCTACAGGCAAACAAAAAATTGAGAATCTCTATGAAATGAATCCAAACAAGAGTTCACCTACATATACCTATCGACAAATAATGACATGCCGTGGAGTCGCCAGCAAAGATGGTCCATGTGTGGCCATCTGCTTAGTATGCCAGTAGACACAGCAGCACAAGGGGTCTTGGAATTCTCCGTACTTGGAGCCAGCAAATATATGGCCAAGAAAGGACGGCATTGCATAGATATGCTACGCGTGCTAAGCGTGCTGGGAGGTTACCACAAGAGAGCAGGGCACAGTACACTCAGATCTGGAATGGACTTGAGGAACCTAAACATTTTCATTGTGGACAAGACACAATGGTCAAACGCGAAATAGGATTAATTGTAGCTGTATGGTGTTTCGACTACTATAGCCGCAGAATACAGTAATAATCATACATAAATATACCAGTAAGCTGGTGACTATTTTGAAACTAACCCCACAGCACCCACTCAAACTAGCTTCAAAATATTCAGGATTGGTCTTGCGTTCTAAAGTAGATGTTCGTGTTCAAATGGGTAAATAATGCTAGACCCTGTCAAATGGACCTTTACAGTGTATCCATCAATCATATAACATCGGAATCACCTACGTAACGTGTCGGATGTCGTCATAATCAATGACGTCATGAATGACGTAGATAATGTAAATGATTACGGACTAAGCATTGTTGTTCGAATTGTACTTTACTGTTTAATAAAGATGCTCTTGAACATTGCAAAATTAATTTGACTGGGCGCTGATGCTGCCATAGTCAAATTAGTTTCAAAATATTCAACAGCTTAACCGTATAGCTTTCTGGGAATAAATAGTCAGGCAGTCCAGGGATCGCTCAATCCCAACACGGGCTAAGCACGCGCGCGTGCGTGTGTGTGTGTGTGTGGGTTGGTGGGTGCGTGCGTGCGTGCGTGTGTGTTTGTGTGTTGGTGCGTGTGTCTGTATGCGTGCGTGCGTGCGTGCGTGCGTGCGTGCGTGCGTGCGTGCGTGCGTGCGTGCGTGCGTGCGTGCGTGCGTGCGTGCGTTAGTTAAAGATGGGCGGACATTGCTGGATTCTTCCATTGAAAGTGTTAGTTACGTAAGATCTTCTCATCTGCGTATACGTAACACGGATGACGTATATTTCACGTTCAGATATCACACGGGTGCTGTAATTGACACATTCTTTCGAAGAGCAAACAATTTTATAATATCCTGTTTGTATTTTAGGAATGTCTTGAATACAAGATCAAGAACAGTATCTCGCGTGTAATGAGTGGCGATTAGCGTAGTAATTTTCGCTAGAATTTGGTGAAAAAGATGATTGAGTCTTGAAAGCACGCGATATATACCGGACAATACGTTATGCATACCAGTGAATATTATTTCATTCAAAACTTGATGATATACAGTTCATAATCTTCGATGCAAAAATTAGTTAACAGAAAAATGGTCCCTCTTAACTCGTCGTAAAATTCAAATCGGTCACACACAAAATGAGGCTAGGCGTCTGAACAGTCAGTCAGTCAGTCTAATAAAACAAACCACACATGGCTGCACCACAACATATTGTGAATCTGTCGCCCATGAGAACAAGAGGGAGGTCTCAACAGAGCCAACCTAGTTCACAGCTTGCTCTGCCTAAACCTGTCCCACCAAGCAGTGATGTTAGTCAGAATATCGAAATGAAGACATATACATTAAACACAGTGAAAGCGATGGAGAAGCAGCTGTCCACTACTTACAGACACGCACCGATCTCATCTACAACAACTGGTGGTGGCTTAGTGCTGGATTTACAACCCGCTGTAACACGTATCCTTATGGAAGCAGCAAAGTCGTTCTATGGTACATATCCTGACAAAAAACTCCCAGGCAACCCTAACATCTATCAACGATAAGAAAGAATCTCTCGTTGAGCTTCGCATATCAGGGAAAAGGGAAAACTAAGCCAAAACTATACGCCATAATTTCTATCTAACGACTAACAGGCTCCTGGTTAATGGTAATAGAGCTGACATCTTTCAAGACCAACACATCCCACGCCTGCTAGACCTTGTGTCTAATTCAACCAACTCGAATGGACACGATATTAACCTGAAAAGAATCAACATAGATGTCCGTGCACAACTAAAAATGTGGCTTGAGGCAAAGTCCCATCATAAATCAAGGCGAAGTAATGCGGGGACAAATGACCAGTCTCCTTGTGATATAAAAATCTGTCCTGTTCTACTCTGAACACAAACACTATTAGCGATGCCATTGAAATTGGTGCTCAATTCTCTAACAACATACAAAGCATACCAATTCCGCCACCTGGCACGGCAGTGTATGCAATGATCCGTGTGAAGATGATGAAGCAGCACTTCAGTGTGATCTCTACCAACAATGGCTACATCGCATCTGTAACCATATGTCTGCCTCACAGTATGAATCAGTTGTAGCCAACCAGGAACTGTCATTCTCCTGCGAGGCCTGTCGTATGACAGCTACGCGGTATTCCAGTACAAATACTCAGAATTTACAGCAGCAAAATTCCACTAGTCCTGTCTATGAGCAGATTGTTTTTCAGTCTATGCCTAATAATGCAGAGAATAACATCAGAAGTATTGGTAGTACACGCATGAACCAGGTCTGTGCTAGGCAGAAAAGTCGGTCATCAATCAGCCCTTCAGTTCAACAAATTAACCATATTAGTTGTGAAACTGGAAACACATCATCAAATGAAGCAGCCAGAGACAATGGACAGAGCAGGGGCAGTGATCATAGGTCAATGAAAAGTCTACATGTACCATACAATAATACAGGGACTGGAATTGGAAGCATGGCAACTCGGCACATGCATACTATAAGCGATAGATCATCAAACTATGGAAGCAGTAAAATCAAGTACAGACCTACTACTTACCGGCAACATTCAGCAGTGATCAACGCACCATCTCAGGCCACGTATAATGAATCCACCACCGATTCCAGAAACCATAGTCCAAATGCAATGTGCTAGTACGGTAGCTCCACGAGAAACCTCAAATAGAGACATATGAATTTCAGCTGATTGTAGAAGTAGTGAAGGTACAGCATTATCTTATGTTGGAACTGGCAGCAATTGCACAGAGCGGAACACTCGTAGCATCGAAACACAGAGCTTACATCCCAATGTAAGCATAGCTAGTCATTCAGAGGCTACAGGCAGCGTGAAAGATGCTGTTAAGGCCACTCATCTGATGAAGACAATGCAAAACTACAAGAGTTAATGTCAAGCTCGTGTTCTTTTTTTTAGGGCTAGGCCTAAAACGATGCACAAGACCACCGCATGGGATGCACAAGCGCCACCAGTCAATGTGAACCTAATCACTTATAAAATTAATGGTGTGCAGTTTAATGGAACTGGTCTGGCCGAATTATGTACCCAAGGCAATATAATCGCTATCCAACAGCACTGATTACACCAATATGACCTGCACAATCTGACCAACTTCATGCTCATGTAGACACCTGTGATGAGGCTACCACCAACCATAGTATGCGTAGTAGAGGGCAAGATGGAGTCGCATTGCTGTGGCACAAGAGCCTGAACGACTTGATTACTCCATTCATTGATGGGGGCAATAGAGTGGTACGTGCATCTATGATTGGCAATGGTACAACTTATCTACTAATCAACATATATATGCCATCAAATGATAGGCCTCGGTCCAGTGAAGTCCGTCATAAGTATCAGGATATCCTAGCTGAGGTCAGTGAGATTATGGTTAAATCTGCCAGTTATGATACTATTCTATGTGGAGATCTGGATGTTTCCATCCACCGTAATCCTCCAAATGCACAAGACATCCTCCTCCGTGACTTTTGCAAGGATGTAGGATTACAGCTTAGCATAAACTATCCAAATCAACCAACATTGTATTGGAAGAGAAAGGGGGATGATATCGGCACTGGCCATAAACATCGTACATCACAGATTGATTATGTGCTATCTAGGTGTTGCACAGTTATCACAAATGTAAAGAGATCCTTGACAACAATACACCTTTCTCACAAAGTAATGGTACAGATCATGACCCTGTTCTTGCAAAGCTGCCATTGAGTGATTCAGCCAAATCTAACCCAAAGTCATGCACAGGAAAGAGAACGGTGTGGATCTGGCACAAGGCAGACCTCCAAAGATTAAACCAAGTGGCGAGAAGCAATATAGCCCATTTTGTCGAGACACAGCTGGATTCATTGGACGAGATTGAGTCAGCCATTAGTCGCTTGACAGATATAGTTAAGAATGCTACAGAAATGTCTGTCCCCTGCATGATCACCTTCACCAACAGGAAAGAAAACTCAAATCAATTCCTGAAAGCGTTCTACTTATACACAAAGAGTCGAAACCAGCATTTTGGAGATAGAAACTCACCACTTTTAGACAATGTTAGAAATGTCTCAAGAAAGAAGTCCGCAAAGGTCAGCGACAAGTAAATAGGGTGGGGCAGAAAGTGTTGTACACTCAGATACAATATGCTAATTCGTAGACCAGCAACATTTCCTCAAGCTACCAAATCATCAGAGAAATAGACAAGCGGGAGTCATTGGGGAGCTGATCATTGATGGACAGAGCTTCACGTCTACTGAACATATTAGGGAAGCGTAGGCAGGCTATTTTGAGAAACTAGCTACGCCAAATACTAATCCTGCCTTCAGTGATTCATTCAAAGCCCAGGTCCACAACGACGTTATCAAAATAAGAAACATAGCTCAAACTAATCAGGTCACCATGAGGCATAGATCCGCAGAGGCGATACAGGGTGCTTCTAAGAAACTGCATACAGGGAAAGCAGAAGACAAATATGGGATTTGGTCAGAACATTTGATTCATGCTAATCAACCAGTGTCACTGATCCTAAGCAATATATTCAATGCCATACTCGATCTACGGAGAATCCCTCAAGCCTTCAAGGAGGGCATTCTTACTCCAATTTTGAAGAAAGCTGGCAAATGTAAGACGATACCCGATAGCTATAGAGGCATAATGGTTTGCTCAACTATCGGTAAACTCTTTGAGATTATCCTTGTCAACAGAATGACGCCCTTTCTAGATCATGCTCAAAGTCAACTAAAGCGGGGATTTACAGAGAAGGCTAGTTGTCTTCATACTGCATTTGCTGTCTCTGAGACGATCGCAGAATTTTAAGATGTTGGCGATGATCTGTTCATAATACATTGGATGTCCAGAACAAGTTTGATGAGGTCTGGTATGACGGCCTCCTCGTGGAGTTATATAAGTTAGAGATCCCACTCTAGATGTGGTGCATTTTCGATGATTGGTACAGAGGTTTGAGCGGTCAAGTCAAGTGTAAAGGCGCACTATCCAGGAGCTTTAATATTCTTCAACGCACAGGCCAGGGAAGATCATTCTCTCAAAGCAACTACAAGACATTCAATAACAATCTTCTCCTTGCAATTGAGAATGCTGGAGTCGGGGCTCATATAGGCGACATATGTGTATCAACACCAACATGAGTAGACGATGTGGCAATTATGGCAAAATCTCATGATCCAGATGCCCAGGTTGCTCTGACAGTTACACAGAACTTTGCTGACTCAAGACGGTTTAAAATAGGAATGAGAAAGACTAATGCCATCATATATCCGGCTAATGTCACCTTCACAAAGACACCTGGCTTCTGCTATAAGACAAAGGAATTGACCCTATCAGAAGAAACCCCCCAAATTGGATTCCTGATGAGTGCTTCTGGTAAGCTTAATCAACGTAGAGTTGAAAACAACATCGCATCGGCCCGAGGAGCTGCCTATAATCTCTTTGGAGCTGGCTTCCATGGAAAAAATGGTCTGAACCATGTCGTGAATCGAAAGATATATTTTATATTCATCCTTTCACGCCTTACTCATGGAGCAGAACTATGGAAGTTAACTGATAAAGCAACATAACCTATGGAAATGTTTGCAAGATCGCTTTTGCGCCAACTACATAGCCCTGCCCCCAATACAGCTAATCCAGCAGTGTATGGTTTACTCAGTACTCTTCCAGTAGTGGCCGAGATTCACAAGAACGCTTCTATTTTGCTAAGAAAATTTGTCGCTGACCCATCACATCGTGAATATACCATCGTGTTAAGACACCTTGCTATGAAATCTATGACCAGCAATACATGGCCCTCCTATGTTCAGATGCTACTCCTGCAATACCACCTGCCTTCAGTCCACATATTATTGGCGCAAGTACCTACAAAAAACAGCATGGAAGCATAGAGTCCATGAGGCAGTCTGCAAGTTCTGGAAGAGCAAGATGTGACATGATGCATCATCCATGTCTTCACTGCGATTCATGTCAGCTGAAATGTTTGAACTGCAAGGCATTCCTACTCCTTTATGGTGTGAATCTACGGAGACCCTGCACGAAACTGAGAAGGCAACCATTAAGGCAAAAGTTCTAACTGGCACATATCAACTCGAGACTGTACTCGTGAGGCGTGATAGACGAGGCCAAGTCACAGCAACGTGCCAGCTTTGCAACTCAAGTCAAGTAGATATGGCTCATTTACTTACATCATGCACATCTCCATCCGCAGCTCGTTATCCCCACATACTTACCCTATTTGACATAACCGGTATCAAGCCAGATAACTCGACTACAGTTCTTCTTCTCCCGAATCCTCTCCCTCCAGGACTACCTTCTTCATTACATGTGAACACACGTACTATCTCATGCATAGGACAGATTAGCAGAGATTGGATATTTGCCTGCCACAAAGAGAGGGCATGTATATTGCTTACATTGGCACGATATTACATTACATTACTTCGTACTCATTGTATGCATTTATTCGCTCTCGCTGGTTTTGTTTTACATATTGATGAACTTTGACTAACTATTACATACTGCGTGTTTTTGACAATATATTCACTGTACACATCTATTCACTCTCGTTGATTTATATACTGGTGAACTTTCATTACCAGTTACATTATGGACCTCGGCGGTTACGTATTATGCGCTTTTGACAATATATTGGTTATCTTCGCATATGCTGTGTCCAGGGACAATTACTCTAGAAGGAGGTGCCTCATAAATTGGGGGAACGTGCATGTAAAAGAAGAGGACGCGAATTCACTGACATTGCGTAGATGCTGCTATCACATGGCCCACTAGACATATTGAGTTGATTTTAATATCTGAATCAAGCTAATGATACTGGAGTTAAGATAATATCAAAATCAACACGATCACAGTGTTGTGTTTACAGTTCACTACGGAGATAGACTGGGTCCCGACCTGTTTGGTCTCCTAAGTTGAGTCTGTGTAGCAGTCTAGTTGTTATGATGACGTGGCAAAATGGTCAGTCATTACGTTAAAGGTTTATTATCAGCATGAAGCAAAGGCTATATTTTTGGATTGAACTTATCCCGTCTCATCCCACCACAGATGTTCAAAACAATCAAATGTACGTTGTTATTTTTCGGTTACCATCGTCCATCAATTTCAAAGAAAATGGACATCGTGAATAGAGAATCGCAAAGCCATGTATTATTTCATATCAAATTTATTGTAAACTGAGCTTAGTATGTTTGAAATGCCCTGTTGGTGTCATAGGATCGATTGCTATACCCGTAACATATATGTTGGAATATTAGTATTTGCCTCGTGTCAAATAACGCCAGGAGAAAACCCCCAATTCACGACAAATATAGCCTAATCCATGCAGGGTCGAGAACTAATGAAATGATGACACGTTCATGATCCGTTCATTTACAACACAAATATAAATTACAATTACAAATATTTAAAACGTCACCTTTTATTCGTCACATCTTGCACACTTCTTCCGAAATCCAGCAAGCCAAAACTTATTGACGTACAACGAAGAGCAAGAAACCATTTAATACACTCCCATTACATGCCCGACATTATATCATACGCAGACACTCTATGCTCAACAATACGTTTTTTAGATTATGTCTCTTCAGGGCATATATTTATGTCAGCCCTATGTCGCTGTCTGGTGATAACTTTCATCTTGTAAAATGCTTTTTTAAAACTTTCATACATCCCATCATGTTGACACGCACGTACTTAGTCTACTTACCTGATTCTAAAGCTCTTTCGCATTGCCTAATCCTGTTTAACTATTTCGTGTAGGTTAATAATTAGCCGATATATCGGTTTGCATTCACATTGCTGGAAGATATTCCTGGACTGGACGGAGAGCGAGAAAAAATTCTGATCGTAGCGATACCTGGCAGACAGTACGAAAAAATGCTTACGGTAACGCTACCGAGAAAATTTTGAGGGAATAGGCTGCGTTCACATAGGGAAGAAATAATGATATATCGGAAGATAAACCGTCGATTTTGTGTGATTAAATTTCGAAATAAATGACATATTTATTCGGGTACAAGAGCCAGTCCAATGAGAACGCTAGCCGATATACCTGCTATTTACCGAAATAGTGGCTGTATGAGAACACGTTCTCACAAGAGAGTTAATCCTGAATAATAATACCATACGTGAGTATGGCGTTATTCAGGATTAGGTCTCTAGCGAGAACACGGCCTAATGTAACTTACTGTACAATGGATAGATTCAATTATTTTGACGATTTATTCTAATTGTAGTTTACCATAGTTTGATATAGTTTGTTATATTGACCCATCACCATAGCTTTACGCTTTATTTAGGACAATGCCAGTATATAGAGTGAAATGGTAGGTGGATATATGTAGTCACCATTTACATGTTCAATTTTAAGATAGACGTATTGCAATATATGTTAATCTTAAGCCGTGTTCTCACTAGAGACTTAATCCGGAATAACGCCATACTGCAGTATGGCGTTATTCCTGATTAACTCTCTAGTGAGAACACGGCCTTAGGCCCATTTCTCATTGCCTAATCATGTTTAACGATTGCTTGTACTGTGTAGGTTAACATACAGCCGATATATCTATTTGCATTCACACTGGTGGAAGATACTAATGGACTGACCGATAGCGCTACACGGAGAAAAGTGAGAGAAAATGCGGGCAGTAACGCTGCCTGGCAAATATTTATGAAATAGGTTGCGTTCATATAAGGAAGCGATAGCGATATATCGGAAGATATAACACCCGATTTTATGAGATTAATTTCTGAAATAAGTGACGTATTTATTCCGGGACAAGAGGCAGACCAATGAGAACGCTAGCCAATATATACATGTTCCTGGTATTTACCGAAATAGCGACTGTATGAGAACAAGGTCTTAGGCACTGTTCTCACTAGAGACTTGATCCTGAATAACTCCATGCTGACGTACGGCTTTATTCAGGATTAACTCTCTAGTAGTGGACATGGCTGTTAGCTGCCTCGCCTATTTTTAGAGGTATTGAGGGAATACGTCACCTCCAACAAATTTATGAGGACCATCCTAGCTTGCGTGTGTGTTGTATTTTATGCTCAAACACAGTTTTTCTTTCCTCCACTGATATTCGACGTCAGCTCCGATCCAAATGAACCCCTAGCCAAAATAGTGAAATCAATGGAATCATCAGCTACCAGCCCCATATGTGTTCTTAAAAACAACCGAACTAGGTATACTGACGACCCTCTAGTAGTAAAACTCTCAGCAGAGCAGAAAGCGGTATGACTGCGCATCTATCAAAGTGGCCAAAGTGAGGTCCACACCAAACTACGACGGGAGCGCAATAACATTCTGCGCCACATCAGCGAACACTTTACAGATCTTGCTATTCAACAAGCAGACTCTCTAGCAAATAAAATCTCTGCCACAGATGACTGCCACACAATGTTTCGGGCAGCCCGAGCCCTCAGAGCTACTGACTTCACACCACCACTCACAGTACACAAATCTGAAGGACACTTCATCGGGCCTGACCACGGCAAAGCCGATGCGATTCGAGAATGGTTCAAGGAACAGTTCATGGCCACGATGACGCGCCCTTGCACCCGTTCTCATGGAGACCCCAGGCAATTACTAACACCAATTAAAACAGCAGAAGTTGAGGAGGCACTCAAAGCCCTGAAAAAATATACGTGCATCTGGAGCTGGTGGCATGACCAATGAACTATTCAAATATGCAAGTGACATTATCTCAAAACCGATCACGCACCTAATCAAGTCAGCTTTTATGCACCACCTTCCCATCGACGCTGTAGGTCAAGGCACCCCTATCGCACTACCCACGCCCATGAAGCTACCAGCTCCCAGCCAATCTGCAGCCCGTTGTGCTCCTCAATAGCATACGGAAAATCCTATCCAATGTTACTCTATGCCGCATCCGAGACAAGATCGATGATTTCACCAGATCATGTCAAAGTGGCTTCAAACCTGGACGCCGCGGCGCAGACATCGTATGGGCCAAAACACTGGGATTTCTGCAAAATGAGCATTTACATGTCACGAGCCTTCGACACAATTAAACGACAAAGATCCTAGATGTGCTACGCCAGGCCTGTTGCAATGAAGATGAGCTACGACTAGTGAGACTACTGCTTGCAGACACCAAGCTGAGAGTACGAGTCATGTCAGTGAAGTCTGTAGACTTTGAGACTTTAATCGGCTTCCCACAGGGAGATGGTCTATCTCCGGTGCTTTTCACCTGTTACCTTGCTGCTACATTGAAATCCTTGCGGTAAAGTTCCATAAGACCCTCCCCCCACCCCAGTGTCAATAATGGGTATGCCGCTAAAGATGGAAAAGAAACCCCTTGACGAATTTCCCCCAATAGCCGCACGCAAACCAAAAATTGGGAATCTCTTTATGAATGAATCCAAAACAGAGTCCACCCACATATACCGATTTACAAAGCATGAAACTAATGAGAATGACGACCCACTTCGTGGCGGCGAACTATGGAGGAAAGGTAGAATCCTGGGCTCACTGCTTTGCCGTACTGCTGACAATAGTGTAAGCTGCGTCATGGGGAAGCTAGATTTCTAGTCCTTCTAGAAGCTATGGATTCGTAGATAAAAGATGCCATTGATAAAAAGGCCACATTTATACAATGCAATCTGCGTATCCTTGATGCTGTATAACTGTAACAATTGGGCAGCTCCAAAGGCAGCTCTAGATAAACTCGATGCCTGCCACCGCAAGCACCTACGCAACGTCACTGGACACCGATGGCCAGACAGCATAATTTCCAGTGATGCACTATACAAGATGTGTAATACGTCGCCGCTGTCTGTAAAAGTCGCCCATCAATGATGGTCCATGTTTGGCCATGTGCTAAAGATGCCAGAAGAGACACCAGCACAGAGAGCCCTTGGAATTTGGCCTAACCGGGGCCAGCAAATACACAGCCAGGAGAGGAGTTCATAGCAAAAATCTGCTAAGCGTGCTACGAGGTGACCTCAAGAAAGCAGGACTCGGTACACTAAAGTCAAGAATGGACCTGAGGAAACTAAGGATTTCGGCTGAGGACAAGGCACAGTGGGCAAAAGGGAAGAAGGTCTGATTGCAGCCGTATGATGTTTCTATACTACTACTGCCGCAAAATACAGTAATCATACACACTGATATTCAGAGTTTGTAAGACGTATTGTGCCGTGCGGGACCAATGGACCTTTCCAGTTTTTCATAGACCCAGCCCACTGCTAGCTAAGCTCCACCCACACCTCGCTAGTACTGGGATCGATCGATCCTCGATCTCACTGGCTAGCACTTTCCAGACAACTACACAGATAAGCTGTTAAACATTTTGAAACTAATTTGACTAGGTGATGTTGCTGCCACAGGCATAGGCCATAGGCAGCAACAGCACCCAGACAAATTAGTTTCGGAATATTCAACAGCTTACTTGTATAGTTTACTGGAATTGATAATCAGGGAGATCATGGATCGATCGGTTCCAACAATAGCGGAGTGTGTGTATAGCTTAGCTAAGAAGGGGCGGGGCATAGCTAAATTTGAAAAGTCAATTTGGCTCTCCTTGTAGGTTGTTTTTACACACACGCACGCACGCACGCACACACACCACCCCAGCATCGTTCACCCCCACCCCACCTACTCCGCCCATAGTTCCTCCTTAAATCGTGTAGGGTGATGCCAAATTGCCTCTTGCAATGGTGCATATTTAGAACATACTTCATGTATTCGATGATGTTATGAATAGTCTAGATAATTATCACTTGAGCAGATATATGTCAAGTCCTGTTTTGTTTTGGGGCTTGTTTTGGCGATGGACCGGTTCGGTGAATTTGAAGACTTGGTATAAACCACAACCCAGGAACCACTGACCACGAACCAGAAACGCCAAAACGGCATTTATGCAAATTGGTGAAGTCGTAAATTCGTGGCAATGGGCTGCACCCATAAGCATTCTAAGCAATTTTAGCAATTAATTTGATCGTATTTCGATTTGGACTTTAATTTCAGTCTATTTGAATCACAGACGACCACATCCACTAAAACTGTTGACGAGATTTTATCATTCAAATACGTTGTACAATTTATCTTGGTGCCACCATCCTGAAATTCGCGAACCAGTAACCATTGGTAACAACGTGCCGAGATAAAAACTCGTTCCTGGTTTGACGGACCGTGTTATTAAATATGTCAAAACACATGAACAACGGACTGCGTCAGTGGTTCAGTGAGCATGTCAGTCGCGAAAACAAGCCCTTGCAGAATGCAAGACTCTGTAGAATATGCGAGAAAAATATTTTGGGTGATAAGTTCCATTACATGTTTGAATATGCGGCCTTAAACACTGAGAGGAAACTATACCTTGCCAAATACGTCAGAGTTCGCCCAAACACAATTAAGATGAACCAGCTATTTAAGAGGCAGAAAAAGAAAAAACTAATAGTGCTGTGTAAATATGTCTACGCCATTATGCAACGATCCACAAAAAACAAATGAACACCAAAGGGTGATGCTACGTGAGGCCCACGTGCGAGTGGGTGCCTGAGAGAACTTGTGATGCAACCAGAAAAGAGTCTAAGAAACGAGACCCCATTACCTCCTAGAAAGCCCTGACCTATGCACAGAACACTTACTACATGCATGGGCACAACCAGCGTGTGCTGTAAACGCGCAACCAATGCATTAGGCATATACGTATATTCCCCAAACCATGTACTATTTAAAGGTAATATGATTAAATGCTTCGTGCACGCAGTAGCTGTGGCTGCAGCCGCTGCTACAGATCCTACTGCCAATACGACTACTACTACTACTACTACTACTACTACTACTACTACTACTACTACTACTACTACTACTACTACTACTACTACTACTACTACTACTACTACTACTACTGCTGCTGCTGCTGCTGCTGCTGCTGCCGCATTTAAGTGGCAGAAAGCCCACACACCTTGGATGGCGGCCATCCCCTGGCAACAAAGTTCGAACAAACTCTCTGGACACACCCATCATTCTAACTGGAGGGTTGCTGATGGCTCTTGTTGAGGATTGCTGCTTTTTGTCGTATAGCGCACGCCATACAAATAATGGAACGATACTTGGCATGAACTCACTTTTGCAGAGTATCCACCCATCATATGACGTCATAGTCAATTAAGTAATGTGTAGAATAACATCATAATGATTGACGTCATGCATGGCGTCGATAAGTACGTCACGAACGCATATTTGCAGACGGTCTATGCATTTGTATACAAATTGTATGTCTTTACTATTTAATAAATATTATGTTGAATATTTTGAAACTAATTTGACCGGGTGCTGTTGCTGCAATAGGCAGCAACAGCACCCTGTCAAATTAGTTTTAAAATATTCAACAGCTTCCCTGTATAGTTTTTAGGAAATTGATAGTTTGGGCATTCGGGGATCGATAAATCCCAACACAGCGATGTGTGGGTGGAGCTTAGCTAGTGATGGGCGGGGCATAGTTAAAAATTGAAAGGTCTATTGTCTGCAGTTCTCGGACAGAGATTATGGATGGTCTCAGTCAGAATGTCCTAAAGTTCTCCCTAATTCTAAAAGTATGATGCTTAGAGCAACAGCGTGCGGCCAGGGGATTGCTTCTAATTAGATAGCATGGCGTTCGCAAGTGAACCAGCTTGGCTGTAGGATTATTGGTGCTATCCACTACGCGTAGCTAAAACACTAGCAGACTGCTAACCGATAGAGGCTCATGAACTTGCAGCAACACTGGTAGCAGCCTAGCGATTATGAAAAATACTAACAACATGATAACAACAAGGTTAGCGATGCCGTGAAATATGATCATAACAATTCTAATAACGATACTTTTATTATATTATTAATTATGTATTAGAAATGTAATACATAGCTTCTCTATAACACTGTAGTGTTTTCATGAGAATACAATTGATTGATTGAAGAGTTGAACTTTGAAATAACTGCGTCTTCTTGTTAATCAGCGAAAGATTCTTTGATCAGATTTATCCAGGAAGTGGTAGCTATCTAAGGAATATCGTTGATGGAAAGCTACCTTATCCTTCTGTTTATTAATCTATTAATGGCTAAATTCTTTCATGTAAAGGAAAATATTTACTTATTGAATGCCCAATAGCGGGCCAAGAGAAAACTATCTTTGAAATTTACCACTAAAAAGACATTCTCGGTCACCGAGCCAGACATTTCAGTGGTAAATTGTCAAAAATAGGGTTCTTTTGACTTACAAATGGATATTCACCAAGACCACTGCAGAGGTTAGATTTGACCGGATTTGTCGCGAAGGGGTTAATAAAACATGAAGGGGGGGAGGGGCGGGGAATGTGGGTCTTCGTTTTATTGAAAACCTTGCTTCCGCGTCAGTAGCATTGCAATGATGGCGTTAGAGTGTTGAATGGTCTCGAGACCGAGTCCTTTCTTTTTCGTGTATATATGTGATATGCTGTGTCACATCGCCCATGTTTGCTAAACCCAGGAATCGGAACCGTTTCCTCACTACTGACGACGCTGGATCATAGATTTGCTAAGTATCTTTCTGTGCCGTTCTGTCTTCTTCGGTATCAATGAAGTTTTGTGCGGACGAAGGTCTTGAGGTATGTTCAATGCATTAGAATGTATACGTTGTTTGTCCACCGCTGTGCACTTGTATCTGTTATTAGGCGATACGATACGATTTTATGACACCAGATCATTTGTACAATGATATATAAGGGTAGGATGCATAAGGATACATAACATTAATTAGGCGCATGTGGTGGAAGCATTACACAAATCTTTATCAACAGCAACTACCATACAGTTGTTGTTGTCATCATCTACTCCAAGATAGATTTACCGTACCATTAAGGTGATGTGTGTTAATTAGGTATTCTCACACCCACTCAGACAGGTGAGAAATTGTAATGCCCATTGCCAGACCATACAAAGTCTTTATCCGGGTATCGTGTGTACTTTCGTACCGTTCAGTTGTCCTATGCACTAGGATCTTTCATCTGATTGGCGAGATAACACATACACGTCTTAGTAGTTACGATATCACTTTATTAAAATAACCTAGGGTGGGGCACTGCCACTATGATTCGTTTGCACAGTTGGCCAAAATCAACAGTTTGATATTCACGTCATGGAGTGGGACCAACAGTCCAAAACCACAAGTGAATGCGTCTAATGGCAAACTCCAACCAACTGCCGTCCCGTGTTCTCTAAGTGACGTCATCTCCAAACGTGGTGACAAACAGTCTCATCTGATCCGTTACAACCGTGGTCGGGTAATGGGAAGGACTAGCCAACCCGCAACCAGTAAAACTCTGCCTCGGGTTATGCCACGGCTGCCTTTATGAAAGGCGATACTCAATGCATGCACAGAGGCAAGAATGTCTAAGACACGATTTGCCACCTTTACGCATGCGCCGGGCAACTGGGAGTACCTCGTAATGGACAGCTTTTCCTTCAGAGGGTAGGACACGGTGACATTCGCGTGATGCCGATGACTGAGTGGGGACGTTTAGGTTGTATACACGATTTTTACACGACCTCTTCCTCGAAATAATGGCCATGATCACGAATGTTCCAGTGAGTGTTTGGTATCATTAGAGAGCCTGAACGTCCAGCTTCTTCGAGAGGACAACGGCGGTTCTAATCAAGACGAAAGCTACCCCCGAATTCATAAACTGTTGCGAGATACTCGGAAAAACATATCGAGGTGCACAACCTCGCCATTAAATGGCTAACTCATGCTGCATGATGCTGAGGCTGGCGTCTCCGTGTAGACGACAACCCAACTAAGAAGCCAGCCATTCGTCAAAAGACAATGAGATGCAGAGCAGAGAGTATATAATAGCTGCTCACGTCGCGATAAAACCACCATGAAACCCGTCTAGGTATTCGTGCTGACACCTCGCCAATGAACACCCCCCCCCCCTTGACGGTACTTGTTCCGCGAAAAATTCCTTTTTGTAAGGCTACTAAGAAATAGCGACCAAATAACATCCTAAATCATTTCGCCTTCACAAACTTCCACCATTCTTGTACTACTCAAGAAACTGCATGTACGGAGTATTCACACCGTCTCCGGACACGAAAGAGAAGATGACACTGATTCTACCATGGCTGAACCTGTCGAAGCTTCCCATACTGTGACATCGTTGGGAAGCACCGCTACTACCCATCACTTGCTACGAAGGAACTCATAAACTTTTAGCCAGGTAATAGCCTGCGACCGAGTTCTGGTTGTGCCGCATGTTATCGTCTTGTTCTGAAGGACACTTCTCCAGCAACTGAAAGACATCTGGTGAAAGCTACTTTCTACTGTGCTGGCCTTTTGACAGAGACATCTGGTGAAAGCTAACTTCCACTGCGTTGCTCTTGTGACTACTTCTCCACGCGAATCTGCTCAAACTTTCATCCTCCCTAAGACGTTCCATCCACCAAGCTTTTGTGATTTCTGGCTGTTGAGGATTATGTCACTGCGTGACTCTGTGCCTTGGGAATATATCTACTAAGGCTGGTTCAAAGCTAACAATGCCCGCAATAGCAAAACCTGGACCCCTGCAACTGCGGGACTTTTCCGTGACTGTGAACTTTCTACTGTGCTTCTAGGACTTGAACTGTGCATGGTAATCTTAAATGTACTTACTAATCTGGTTCTCTAATGTTTTCAGATTGCTAGATATATCGCCTTAAGCACAGTTAATTTATCCCGCTCTTGTAGCGGCTGTTTATTTTTCACTTAGGAAACATTCTAAAGGAGATCCTTTATTTTGGCTGTCACCTGCGGATGACGATTCTGCACCCTGTTCAACATGAAGACAAACCCTAGTGTTGTAGCGGTGTTGATTTTGAACACTCATAAAGATAAATTAAGACAGTCAGCGTTTCCCGCTTTTCTACCAAGTGACGCCCTCGCGCTTCGTGTAGAGTAAAGAAATCAGATAGCCCTGCAATCGAAGACATGCTTCCCACTACCAAAAAGAGTATTTCTTCCATTGTTATGTAGATCTCCCGCCTTTGACCTAATCTAAGTAGCATAGAGTCACCAGCAGACGTTTTTCCGCTTTTTCCATGATTAGCACCCGTCCGAAACTCCTGCAATCGGTGTGTGTATTTTCAACACCTTGATCTGCACTGTTTCGTCTGGCCACGAATCTCTTAGAGTAGGAAACACTGTTACACTTAGGAAACACTTAGGAATATGAAAGCAGGTTCCCTCGATTCGCTGTACGTATCAGCTCACCTTTCTTATACCTGAAAACCTCGTCGCCGACTCCCTGCACCATAGCGAATGATTTCGACGCTCCAATATTGCATCATGCTATGTGAGCCCGCTCCCCATGGATGCACTCTTTCTAAGGCTTCGATAACACCCGCCATCATTTCGACCATACCCACGGGTCCTGCGACCATTGTATCTCTTTTTCTAATGGAGAAGGTTTCGTCGCCTAAGTTCTGCATCACTAACTAGGGAGCACTAAGTGCATCCCCAAGGAAACTACAAATATAGCGGCTTAATCTTCTCTGTTGATTCATGATACTTTCCTTTTTAGACTGCTTGCCAGTGGTCATGATAAAACACAGAGCATAATTACGCGATACTGTGGTTAACACTGGTTCCTAGCAACCGAACCAGCTAATCACTGCATCACCTGGAAGCTTTTTCAAGTTTGTCGTGCCTTCTCAGCCTCTCGTCGTATTAGACTGCATCAGCGCCCAGACTCGACAGACGTTCCACTGAACTCTTTCCTCTTTAATTACATGGGCTGTATTGTGCGTTTTCAAATCAGAAGGACCTCAACTTTGACAGCATCAGCTCTTTTTTACGTCGCTCAAGTTGGTCTAGGCTCTGAGCCAAACATGTGCACGACCGTGCGAGGTTAGAGGTACTTGCTTAATCTAACTAATCATGTCCTTCTGCAGCCGCCTGAGACCTTAAACCGCAAAACATCTTAGCTATCTATAGGACTGGCTCATGCGGGATCCCTTTCAAATGGTAGAACATAGAGAAGGCCCACCTCCGGATGACTGCTGATAACATCGAATCAACGTAGTGGCAACTGCTAAATTTTTCCGCCCCACCCCACCCCGTGTGTTCCTATCCCCTTAGGATACTAAAGTAGAACCCATCTCCGTTCTTCACTCTGTGTTAAGTGGCCCACTAGAGAATAGTTAGCTTTCAGTACCAAACAACATTTTCGATGAACTAACCGTAGATATATATATATATATATATATATATATATATATATATATATATATATATATATATATATATATATATATATATATATATATATATATATATACTGACGGAATGAATAATAACCAGTAGCGACGTACTGACTGCTTGGAATAAATAAGAAAGCCTACTGTCACTCGCCCCACACCCCTCTCCACCTCTCCGAAGCAACTGTTTTCCTCCTGATCAGGAGTCTCTCGAGATACAGCCGTTCCCCTGTCGCCTCGTAGGCCTAGCCTCCTCTGGGGCAACACTATGATTATGCTTGCCAGAAAATCTAGGACGCGAATTGCTCCTATCGCCACCCAATGAGCAATCTTTCGGCCAACAGAAAAATACAATGCAAGGAGCTTTAGGGAATCTAAAATATTAAGTCTTTTCTCTCGCTCCCGTTTCCCCTCCTCAACACCCTAGCACCCACGAGATGCTTAAGAAGAGCTTGGCTCGAACACAGGCAGGAAGGATAGAAAACCACCTGCGGTAAAGAGAGCCACCTGCAGCCCTTTCCTCCCGTCTTACATGCACCTCATCCGCACAGGCATTCCATTGGCTGCATGATTATCCTGACCGGATCCCGCTTCTCGGACCTGGGAATGCCTTTTCAATCATGCGTGTCTGGGAGATTTGTCTCCCTCATCGCTGACAGAGGCACGGCCAACGCCACCACCACAGACACTCCCACCAACGAAATATCTGCCAACGCTACTGTCACAGGAATCTCCGCTACAGAAACTACTGCCTCCATAGCCGCTGCGGCGACAGTCACCACCACATCACAGACAGCGTCTGTCAGAACGAACATACACGTCAGTGTGATCCTCATGTGCTCGGACTAAAAGGGAATGGAAGGAAATAGACCAGAAGTAGATCGCGCGTCGATGGTGATGGATGATAACAAGAATGGCTGCTCCAAGTTCGGTCCCTACGCCCGTGGATAGTGGAGATGAGACATGAACCCTGACTACTGGGGAAAGTCCAGCCTTACGGTTGCATCAAACTCAGGCACACTGCCGTGTGGGAACTGTCCGTCCGGACCCGCACGTCTCCATGGAGATGGCTGACTGTTCTGGTCAGCAAACATTTGTGGGGGAGACCCGACCTCGCATCCAGGGGATGGCGTCGCAAGCAATGAGACCAGGACAGATAACCGAGAGTGACCCTGAAGAACTCATGAGTGTGGACAGCCTCCGCCTTGGCAGACCGGCCACGCCCAACTGGCGTCCTGACCCGGAGCTCGAGGGACTCGAAGGTGAGAACAGTTTTTGCGACGACCCGCCACATGGTTCCATCGGAATAGGACAGGCACGGGACGGCGGGCGCCCGGGCACACAACACATTCAGTATAAACAGTACATATTGATAGATTAAACACAGCATTATAAGCGTGGACAGAAAATCTTTGATAATTCTCTTTCTTATATATAAGTCTAGTGTGTATATACTTCTTAACATTGAGTGTAAGTCAATGGCGGTGTGTGTCACTGTTGATGTAATGTGAGCTCACTTGTGTGTTTATCCATGGGCGTAGCTTGCTCATTCCTTCTTGCATTTGATGTGACTGCCATGTGCGTGCGTGCCTGGGGTCGACTATGCGCTCCCATATGGGCGTGTGTCTATGCCCATTTCTGTCCTGGAGTGTGCTGTATATCTCCCGTGTCCTGGTGTGAATGAGGTATATGTCTGTTTATGAATCACCTCTCACGGGTTCTTGTGGGTGTCTTTGTGTACGTGATGATGTGATGACAATAGTACTGTTGTAGTGAGAAGAATAACGGGATATCTTGGCAAGTTTTACCATCACGCTGTGCAATGCATAACTTACTGATTGTTTCAAACGGTTTCCGATATTGTACCAGTAAGGTGGCAGCAAAAAGAGTTCAAGGAAATTGTTAGATTGGACAATACGTTGAACTTTTTTTGGTTGAGCAACGCACTCCATATATTGAAGCAAAACAGTGACACGTAGCGCATCATTTCGATACCCGCTATGGCCAACATCTTCGGCTTGAAAGAATATAGACGAAAAGATGCACAGATAGGGTATATGCTAAAACGTTTCCAAAAAAACAAACATACATTTGTTAGTTAGTAAGAAATGTTATGTTGAATATTTTGAACATAATTGTATTGGAAGACATTAAATATTCAACAGTACGTTTTATTTTGTTTTGGAAACATTTACAATTATTTCTGAGATGTAGGGTACACCCGATCGTTAAAAGAGTCAGTCATGCGTGAAAATAATTGAAACTAAAAGTAATCTTCAACCTCAGCGGGTTTCATTGCTTTTATAAAGACTTAAACAGACATACAGGTGAATGAATGTACAATTAACGGCATGCGATAAAACCTGGATACAACGGTGCTGGATATGGACCATCGACATGTGGCCGCCTAATACGGATCTGTTGATTTGTTAAATAGAGTTGTGTGGCAGAAATGATGGTGGTTGATTAATATGGCTGGTATTACGACCAGCCGTCTGAACGAACCACCATTGTTTTAGCCTAGGATAACAAATGTTCCGTTCTAGGCAGATGTCACAAGACCCGGTTGAGGCTTAATCAACCATTCGGCCATTTAACATTCAAGCTGGCCGAAAAACGTTTTCTACAGTGCTCTTGAGAAATATCCATTTGCAGGTCAAGAGACGATACATTTTTTTGAAAATTTACCACTGGAATGACTGGCTCTATAACTGAGTCAGTCTTCTTCTTTTCGTTCGCTGATCATACCGCCAGTCCTGTAAGTGACTATCGACATGATCATAAGCGCTAAGTGCGTGGATCCATGGTTTATTAGAGTGCGCCGTGCGGCCTGGAACCTCCGTATTCAACACTCGAGGTTTCTGTCAGGGTTACCTCACCCTTACCTCCTTTAGTCGGCTCTTACGACACGCAGAGGATACGGAAGGTGTATTCTAAGCCCCAACCTACAGGGCACTGAGTCAGTCATTTCAGTGATAAATCTTCAAAAATAATCTTTTCTTGGTCTGCAAATGGGCATTTTCTATGTTCTAAAATTGAAACTTTCTTTAAACAAATTTGAGGGCTAATGATTAACTCTTGAAATCAAATGGTTAAATTTCAAGACAGCTATCTATACAGGAAAGCTGTCAAAGATTTTGAAAGTAAATTTGAAAGGAACTGGTTACTGCTAGTCAAATAGGTTTCAAGATATTTAACAGATCAGAAAGAATTTATCTTTTATTGGTCGATCAGGTGTTGGGGAGGTTTGGGTTGGTCGTGGGGGTGGCGAGGCGTGCTGGGAGGTGGGGCTGGGGTGGAGGTTGGGGAGGGGGTAAGGGCTGGGGTGGGGTGGTTGGTGGTGGTGGTGGTGGGGGTGGTGCTATATGGTTACAAGGATACTCATTTATCCAGAGCACATTTATTATTATTTTTTATTGACGCATTCACACCCACGTACCAAATCCAGTTACTTAATATCAACGAAATATAAAATGTCGCCCTGAATATTTTGAAACTAATTTAACTGGAAGCTGTTATTATCTGAGGATGCAGCGGTTCCAGTCAAATTAATTTCAAAATATGCAACTGCAATAAAATCAGGAAACTTGTATTTCAGAAATTGAATGGTTAACGCTGGTAGCTGTTGATGATTTGATAAAGATAATTCTGCATTATTTTGTAAACTGGATTGCAGAATGGGGAAGCTATTTGATAAAGATAATTCTACATTATTTTGTAAACTGGATTGCAGAATGGGGAAGCTAGGTTTAAACAAACATTTATCACTATCAATGGAGTTATCGCATGCATTCGATTTGATTATTTTACCGAAAATAGGTATAGTGTATTATAGGCCTAAGCATTGCAGGTTGCGGTTGTCGCTGTCTTTGTCACCGGCCTCATTCTCCTGGTTGTGGTCGCAGTCGGGTTTCGTCGTGGTCGTCGCGGTCCGCGTTGCCATCGTCGTCATTCTTGTCATCGTAGGCAACGCCATAGTTCTTTCCATGTAAGAACTGAATTTGTTCGCACTCTTGAGAGAAATTGGCGACATGTTAATGGAAACAATACTGTAACTAACAGGTTTAACCAGGTGAACACACCTATAAACGCACCCACACTACACTAAGCATGTGTAGAGATACTGATATATAGGTACATACACCCCCAGATATATACATATGCACACACAGACGCACGCACACACACACGCACGCACGCACGCGCACGCACGCACGCACGCACGCACGCACGCACGCACAGACGCACGCACGCACGCACACGCACGGACGCACGCACGCACGCACGCACGCACGCACGCACGCACGCACGCACGCACGCACGCACGCACGCACGCACGCACGCACGCACGCACGCACGCACGCACGCGCGCAACCGGACGTACTCGCTCATACAACATCACTTCTTATCCAGAGGGTCGAGTGGAGTACCATATCACCCCGGCTCATTATACTGTAATAAAAACGATCCCGTCTAAAATAAGAAACATCTCAAACGAATTGATACTCAAACGATTTATCAGCGAATTGACACTAAACAAATTTGAAATGGCGATAACTCTGTATTGTTTCACACAGCTTATCTACATTTCTACAAATCACATCACATAAACATCACTTATGTACCAGTGATTCAATTAGGCAGTGGTGGGGGTAGATGTGTCAGGGTAAATTAAAATACAAACATAATATGCCCGATGTACCGTAAGACTACGTCTAGTTCAATGGAGGTTATAACTGTAAAAAGAGGCTGACACTTGCTAATATAAGCTTGTTGGTTTCTGCTGAATATTTTAAAACAAGTTTACTACCATAGGCAGCAACGACTTTTAGTAAATCTGTTATTTTTGGGAAATATTCAACGGGCGCCATTCTTAGTAAAAACAACCGAGAGGCCGGGTTTAAGGGAGATTCAAAATTTAGGACGGAGAATGAAGACGGCCCAAAACTGATGTCGTCTTCATGACCGCATTGTTGGAGAATGAATTATAATAAACATGTTTGACGACTTTATACTTATTTATCGACCTGTAAAATGATCAACCTGTTTTATTTTCTGCGCAAGAGACAGCTTACATTAGCTACCTAGCATGAATCGTTAGCAATGACTCACTTTGAGAGAGTTAGAGGGATCGAAACGGGTACTTAAAGTAGACTTAATAAACGCGAATGTTTCTGGATGGATGGGTAGGGGTAATTTCAGAAACGCGAGCTCATTTGGTTGAGTTAGTAAGACATATTTCAGTATATATGGGAAATATTACGTGATCTTATATCTCTGATGATCGTGACCTAGAGGTCACGTGTGAGGTTTTCTACCGTTTTTGGGAGATATGGATTATAGTGGACAATGATATTCGAAAATGAGTATTTATTCTAGTGCTGGATGATCGAAGAATCTTGGTAAGTTATTTAAAACTTATTTTATTTTGTTATTTTTATGAATCTCAGCGTTAGTTTTTAAATTTGTTCTATTCATTATCGTCATCGCTATCGTCGCCGTCGTCGTCGTCGCCGTCGCCATCGTCGCCATCGTCGTCGTCGTCGTCGTCGTCTTCGCCGTCGTCGTCGTCGTCGTCATAGCTGTTATTGTTCCCAATGTTAAATGCCACTCAAGTATCTGACACATTTAAATGCGTCACATGTTAGCTGACGTCACAATCAAAATGTTAAGCTCCACCAGGAAAATAAAAAAGTCCTTCACGAGAATGTACACATTGTATGTCTTTCATTATTAAATTGTAAATTCATCAAAGACAAAATGTGTACATTTGAGCAAACTATGGTACATTTTTATATCCCAGGTATTGGCCAGAACGAAGAAAACAGAACAATTCGCGAAACGATAAGGCATGGATGTCTGTAACTTAGATGATATTATGGGCTAGCAAGCCTACATGCGTTAAACCAATCTCATATGCCCTCGGCCGCACGCACCCACGCTCGCACACCGACACGCACGCACGTACGCACACACATACGCGCAAGCACACACACACATAGTGTAGAAGAAGACGGTCATGTTGTCAACTCTGTTCTATACTCGGCTAGGCCCCATTTCTTCACACGTGTGATGAGGAAAGCAATTAATCAGTTGGATCATCTAGGCTTATTTCAGGTTCTGAATAATAATTCAAGCCAGAGGGTTCTTGTGCGCGCGCGTGTGTGTGTGTGCGGAGGGGGAGGGGCGCGTGTTTGGTTGGGGGTGTTGTGGTGGGGAGGGTATGGGGAGGGTGTGTGGTGTGGTGGCGGGTGTGGGGCTGGGGTAAAAAAAATTGTTATATTATATGTCTTCGTTACTCATCTTAAGTGCTAACAGCATACTAATACATTAACACACTTTTTAATAAATGAGTTCATTCAACCATTGACATTTAGTGCGATTCACATTTACGATACAAAGACAACTGCTATCTATTTTGGAAAAAAATATGTTGCTAAGAGTTACGTCTAACAACAGCGCCATTTTCGTAAATGCACCTGATTCCGCATCTCAACATCCAGAGGCCACACGCACGAATTAGTTCATTAGCCTTTATAAACCAGATTAGATAAATTATTAGGTACATATTGCTTATTTTGAGAATGACGTTTCTGAAAGCTGTTGCGGTTTATGGCAGCCATATCCTATAGCAGAACTCTGTTCAAAATATAGGCTATATCATTCTGTCTTCAGCCATCCCATGTGGTTGATACATTTCTGCTGAGGGTACTATACTCAGATAACGCATGTTAGTGGGTCGGTTCTGGACCAGTACCAGCCCAGTAACAGGCGTTATGAGGATTAATTGTCTTTGTATCGTAATGGACCGTTCCAGTTTATCCATCCATCATATGACGCCATAATCAACTACTTGGCGTGGATGATGACGTCATAATCAATGGTAGCATGAATAGCTCGATTTAGTCAGTCGTAAACGCTTAATAGCCCGACACGCTGTACGAATTGTATGTCTTTACTATTTAATAAACATGCTGTTGAATATTTTGAAACTAATTTGACCGAGCCAGTCAAATTAGTTTTAGAATATGCAACAGCTTACCTGTATAGTCTTCTGGAAATTGATAGTCACGGAGTCTATGGATCGATCGATCCGAACACGAGGTATGGGTGGAGGTTAGGTAGAGATGGAAGGGCCATTTCTAAAACTGGAAAGTTATATTTTTTTGCAAAGTGCATCACTCGCGTAAATAATGACACGACATTGGATTACATTAACCTAATAAAATGCTGCGTGAGCTAAACAGATTTAGGGATGGGTGGAGAAGGTGACGTAGTGATAGATATCTGGGTTGTATATACTCCGAAAAATGCAATGCCATTTATAGTCCAGTAAAACTACAAAGTAACCTAGAACAAATTGCAACAGAATCTATTTCTTTTCTGCGGCATTCATGGGACTGCAAGGTGTCACATATCAAAAGTCCTCCAAAATCCCTCGATGGGAAAGTGGGTAAATTCGCATATTTAGCTACCGCCATTATCCGAATAATGAAACTTCCCATACCTGCTTCATTCCGCAAATAAACGAAGTAGAAATGTTGTCTAAGCTCTGAATTTCATGGTCACGGAAGACAGTAAGCAATTGGCAATATTGCCTTGAACCACTTGTACAAATTCTCCAAACCCCAGATTAAATATGGTCGTATGCACAGGGCCGGGGTAATTAAAAAAAATTATATTTAAAGTAAGTTTAATTTTGTTTTTCGCTTTTAAAATTTTATCTAAAATAAATTGCATTTTAATTTTCACTTTTATCTCACAATTTGAATAAATTTCTATACAATTCAATCAGAATATGGGCATGGATTTAGATACATGCGTTATTTGTAACCAGAGCCTAGAAAATGGCTCACAAACTGTTAAGCTTCGAGTTAAAGGCTGTGACGGTATTAACAATGCTAGCAGAGCCCGTGAAAGCGATATCATAGCTGAAGTAGGACAGAGGGTTCATGTAAAATGTCGACGGGAGTTCATTGATCCCAAGCGGATTGCCCGTGACGCAGAGAAAATTGAACAATCTCCGCCACCCATGCGAACACTCCGTTCAGAAAGTCCAACATTCAATTTTAGTGAACATTGTTTGCTATGCGGATACCCTGCAAAAATTCAAGATGGAAAGAAACGTGGCTATGATATGTATCCAGTAAGTACTCATGACTTTCAGTGTAGTATCGCCGAGGCCTGTGAGCAGAGAAAAGACGAATGGGGCAAACTTGTAGCTGGGCGGCTTGCCTTCACGCCGGATTTATGCGTTGTCAATGCAGTATACCATCAAAGCTGCAGCATAAATTTTCGAACCATGAAAAATATCCCTCAGCTGCACCCATCTTGCTCATCCCAAAAACATGGAAGGCCAGGAGACTTGGACAGAGTAAGAGCATTTAGTGCGACAATGGCATTTCTTGAAAATAATGATGATGAGCAGCTGACCCTGCACGACCTCGTTAATAAAATGCAAGAGTATCTCGATGATAAAGAGAATAAAGCATACAGTACAAAATACATGCAGGATAAAATAAAAGATAATTATGGCGATGAAATATTTATTAGCACTGTGAATGGTAAGCCAAACGTTGTTACCTTTCGTTCTAAAGCATCTACTATTTTGACTGACTTCTATAAGGAACAGAAGAGAAAGGATTCCAAATCAGAGAGCATGCTAATCATCCAGACAGCTGCCAAACTGCTTAGACACGATATTAAGTTAATTGATTCATGCACATCATCTGAAAGCTATCCATCAAGGGAGCAAATGAGCGACCCAGTAAAGGATTGAATTATTTACCAGAGACACTGCGGGAATTATTGCGGATTTTGTTTACTGGAAAAGACACAGAAATGAAACAGGCATCAGTTGGACAGGCTATTATGCAAGGAACTCTTCTTAGAGTTATTTTGGCACCTTTGCAGTTCGGGCTGTCATGTGAGATGCACCATAAATTTGGATCTAGATTTATTGTTGACACCTTGTACAAGCACGGATTTGGATGTTCATATGCGGAGATATAGAGGTTTGAGCGCAGTGCATCACTTCATGGTGGAGATCTACCACAGCCATTATCAGGCGAGTTCATTCAGTTTGTTGCCGACAATGTGGATCACAATATTTGCACAATAGATGGGCATAATACATTTCATGGAATGGGAATCATTGCATCTGTTACACCAGGAAACCTTTCGTGCAAACTTATTCCAAGGATAAATGTAACATCTGAAGATATCAAGCAAGTTGGCAAGATCTGTATCAGGAACTTTGAATCTCAGTATACCAGGAACTTCCCATTGACCTTTAAGGAGTTAACTGCGATGGAACAAACAAACCCAACAGATGACATTGACATCCTCTGGGATTTCTCTTTGTTTCTGCGTTCAAGGAGGCAGTCATGGTCTGGCATGATGCACACTGTTCACCAAGGAGTTTATCCAGGTAAATCGTCTGTTATTTTCCTTCCGATGATAGATCTAGAGCCAAGTAACATGACCTGCATCTTTTCCACTTTGACTTATGTTTGTGAACAGGCAAACCGATACCATGTTGCACCCGTGATTACATTTGATCAGCCCTTATTTTGGAAAGCTATGACTATCATAGAGATTGAGCCGAACTGGAGTCCATTAAAGCAAATTATTCTAAGACTCGGAGGTCTTCATATGGAGATGAGCTTCCTTGGCTGCATTGGTCACTTAATGGCAGGAAGCGGTCTTGCGCCTATTCTAGAGGTAGTCTACGCTGAGAATGCTGTTAAACACATTCTTAGTGGAAAGGCAATTTCTCGAGCAGTTCGAGGACACCTCATGGTTTTTGCTTCTCTCAGTACAATCTTGATTGCAAATGCATACAACCTACCACTACCTACAATTGCAGATGCTGAAGTTGACACAGTAGAATATTCCGCTGCAATGCATTCAAAAGAATTGTTTGACAATGATGATAATGTTGCAGGACATGAAGCGATTGAAAGTTCCCTAAATAAAAGTCTGGTTAAAGTTGGAGAGCTCTATGATGACATTATCAAAAATCAGTATGTAGCTACAAGATTGTCCTCGGAAAATGCATTACATGATGTCAAGGACAAACTAGACTCAGAGAAGGTGGTCATGAAAGATAAGAGGACTGCACGACTCTGGCTTTTGTATATGGAGTTGGTTGACATCCTGCGCAAATTCATTAAGGCAGAACGAACTGGTGATTGGAACATGCACCTTCAGACCGTTCGTGAGATGCTTCCATATTTTGCAGCCGCTGGGCATAATCTGTACGCCAAGTCTGCATATGTATATTTACAAAAGATGTTAGAAATACCTGAAAGTCATCCAGATATACACACCAGCTTCCTCAATGGTCATCATGTCATTCATCGAAGTGATAGGTATTGGGCAGGGTTATCTACTGATCTAGTTATTGAGCAGGTCCTTATGAGAAGTGTAAAGTCAAGTGGTGGTCTAACACGAGGTCGTGGAATGACAGAACTTCAGCGTCTTGTTTGGTTGTTGTCTATGCCCGCATGTGCAGATGTGTGTAATGCAATGCAAGAGCTCTCTGGGGTAAACTGTGATTCAAGTGAACAACACAAAGATTCCACACAATCTCGAATAAAGCGTGATATGGATGATACTTACAAAATTCTCAAAATCCTTAGTGAACTGAATCCTTTTGGACCAGACCCTTCTCTTAGAGGACTTGTTAGTAGATTGTCTGCACATGAATCAGTCAATGTTGACGATGCTAAAGATATTGGAGAATCAATTATTAATTCGATGTGTGGCCAATGTGTATCAAGCATTTCGTTCCAGAGAAAGAGACAAGCTATTACCTTAGCATCCAAAACATCTCTCAAGATTGATGATGAATGTGTACAAATTGATCCACAACTCCTATTTCAAAGACTCAGTTTAATTGCTACAAATGGATCAAAAGGGAATCCATCATCTTATTTTGAGTATGAGTTGTGCACTTATCCGCCCGCACTCTTTGATAATTCATCTCTTCCATGGGAAGCAAATAAGCTGGCACTTGCTGATGCATTGTGGAAATTAATTCAAAATGAAGATGCAGTCCTTCCAGATTCTGTCCACTATGTGCTTGATGGAGGATCTCTATTACACCGTGTTCCATGGCAGCGTGGAGAGACATTTGCAAATGTTTGTCAAAGATATGTAAAATATTGCATAAGCAAATATGGAAAGGCTACAGTAGTTTTTGATGGTTATGACCAAGGCCCAGACATAAAAGATGTAACACATAAGAGGCGAACTCGTGGATCAGGCGCAACTGTTATACTGACTCCGCAAACAGTTGTAATTGAGTAAGCCTGATTTTCTTAGTAACAAGCAGAACAAACATCGGTTCATATCAATCTTAAGTTCATCTCTCGAACAGGCTGGATGCTTAACGATAAAGGCAAGCGGTGATGCTGATGTCTTAATTACGCAAACGGCTATCTTGGCTTCAAAGTCAACAAATACTGCTCTTGTTGGAGACGATACCGACCTACTGGTGTTGCTTCTATACCATACTGATATGAATGGCTGTCAGCTATTTTTCAGACCAGAGCCAAAGCAAAATGCAAAAAAACCCCGACTGTGGAATATCAAAATGGCAAAGGAAAAACTCGGGTTCTGTTTGTGCTCACAGCTGTTATTTATCCATGCTATCCTTGGCTGTGACTCAACATCTAGGCTTTATGGAATTGGACAATCTGCATCCCTTAGCAAAATCCAGTGCTGCAAAGAACTCTCTCAAATTGCTGAAGTGTTTACAATGAGTAATGCGAATAAAGATGACGTGATAAAAGCAGGTGAGAAGGCAATGCTTATTCTATACAATGGCACTTCAATGGATAGTCTAGTTGCTTTGCGGTACAAGCGATTCAGGGAGAAGGTTGCAAAAAGTTCCAAGTATGTTGAAGCACGAGATTTACCACCAACACCCGCATCCGCAAAGTTTCACAGTCTTCGTGTGTACTACCAAATTCAAGTTTGGAGAGGAGATGCTGGAGATATGGATCCAACAGAATGGGGCTGGAAAGTTCTCAACCACCAAATGCTGCCTGTTAAGACTGACATGCTGGCAGCACCTGACGATTTACTGTATTCATTTAGATGCAGCTGCAAAACTGGCTGTGAATCAAAGAGATGCACCTGTAGAAAACATGGGCTCAGCTGCACATCCGCCTGCGAAGACTGTAAGGGTCACAGTTGCTCGAATTCAATAACGCTCATTGAGGAAGATGACTTGGATAATTGATGCAAGATGAAATTAGTAGAAACCAGGTAACTATGCCATACTATTTCATCTTAGCTTAGCTTAGAAACACACAATACCGTGACATAATAAAATATAATATGTATTGTATCAATATCAATGATGGTATTAGGTAAATTCATGCAAGTGGCATAACACAATACATTTAATTTGTGGAGAATATGTCAATCGTATTCATTTATTACTAAAAAAGTCCAAAAATACCCAGTCACACATATATTACATACCGGTTTTAAAGAAATAAAGAAAAATGGATTTTTCAGGTGAAATGGCCCAAATCTGGTAATAATTATGCAAATTTTACCCTTTCCCCTATTGGAATTTTGGAGGACTTTTGATATGTTGTACATGATGGCCCCCTATACACTGGGCGAGGTAAACAAATTCTGTTGCAATTTGTTCCGGGTTAAAATATTTTTCGCCTAGATTGACTGGACTATTATTCATTGTCCTATTATGCGGTATATTGTTCAACCAGATGCATGCGTGTATGAATAAACCGAGACACGTACAGACATGTAAATGTCTGTTTGTGCACGCTAGCACGCACGCACACACGCACTCACACACACGCGCAGTAGAGAACACGCGCACGCACAAGCGCACAGATACGCGCACGCGCGCACAAGCCTGCAGGTGACCACACGTGAAAGCATAATCATGCACAACGAAATTCCGCGATGCCACGGCTCCATTTTCGTAAATGCACCTGATTCCGCTTCCCAACATCCAGAGGCCATACACACGAATTAGCCCATTAACCGTTATAAACCAGATTAGATAATTTATTCAGTACATATTGCTTATTTTGAGAATGACGTTTCTGAAAGCTGTTGCGGTTTATGCGAATTCCTCCATCGCCTATGATTTATCATTAAAATAACAGTAAAACCATTTATTAGTAAATATAGTTTTTCTTAATGGAATTAAAAATTATGGAGCTGAAATCAGTCATTGAATTATTTTCCGACAAAATACCATTTTTTAAAGTCCAACCTCATATAATAAACTCAAACTTTCTACTGCGAATTAACACGACATAAAAAAATGCTTTTATAAACTCTTCATAAAATATAAATTCATATAATTTATTATCGTAACTTAAACGATAAATTTATTTATGATTATTATTTAAGATTGAAATTATGGCCCATGCCTGTCGGCTTTATGAAGAAGCTTAGCTGGTTATGTGCTGATTTTTTCTGTTAGATAACGTATGCATCACTACGTTTTATGGCTATGTGATGCTCCTGATTAACCATGCAGCACTCAAGTTTGCAAAAAAAACCCGGCTTTTGCAGTGGGATTGAGAATTATCTATTTACAGACCAAGAGAAATTCTTTCTTAAATTTACCACTAAAATGACTGACTAGATGATCGGTCCAGCTATCCCAGTGGTAAATCTTCCAAAGTTAAAATTGTCATCATCAAATTTGACCAATAAGAGTTAAATAGCTTAGATTGAATCTATGGTAAGCCATGCCACCCCGTGTAGTAGCGAAGTAAAATCCCATTTTTAATTCAAGTTCAAGTTCAAGTTTATTTACATCCCGTGTCACATCGTGACATATGGGGGATATACAATGTACAATAGCTTATATACACAGTAGCTGTTGGGCTGTGATACAATTTCCTTTTCAGCGTTATCTTATCCATCATTGCTATCCTCGTCATCATCATCATCATCATCATCATCATCATCATCATCATCATCATCATCATCATCATCATGATTACCACCACCAGCACCACCAGCACCACCAGCACCACCACCACCACCACCAACACCACCAACACCACCACAACCACAACCACCACCACCACCACGACCAGCATCACTATCGTCATCGCTCCCGCCACCACCACCATCATCATCATCATCATCATCATCATCATCATCATCATCATCATCATCCCCACCACCCCACCACCCCCATCATCATCATCACCATCACCATCATCATCATCATCACCACCACTACCACCACCACCACCACCACCACCACCACCACTATCATCATCATCATCATCATCATCATCATCATCATCATCATCATCATCATCATCATCATCATCATCATTCGGTCACCTCCACCACCACAACAACCACAACCACCACCACCAGCAGCATCACTATCGCCATCGCCACCGCCATCACCACCCATCATCATCATCATCATCATCATCATCATCATCATCATCATTATCATCATCATCATAATCACCACCACCACCACCACCACCACGACCGCCACTATCATCATCATCATCATCATTCGGTCACCACCACCACCACAACCACAACCACCACCACCAGCAGCATCACTATTGCCATCGCCATCGCCATCACCCATCATCATCATCATCATCACCATGCAGGCTCATTAATCATCATCATCATCATCATCATCATCATCATCACCACCACCACCACCACCACCACCGCCACCACCCATCATCATCATCATCATTATCGTCATCATCGCCACCGCCCCCCCCCCCCCATCATCACCATCATCATCACCACCATCAGCATCATCACCATCATCATCATCGCCATCATCATCACCATCTAATCGTCCTTGGGATGGACGGGCTCACTTCACGCTCCCACTAATCAACTGACGAGCCCATATTTCTCTAAGACCACCTGGCCCCTCGATCTGCCCTTTAAGGTTATATAAACTGGGGAGTGGTTGAGGTTTTGATCGGTTATTGTTACACGCATAAGCCGCAGAGAACCCGACCGTATAAACTGTCTGGCCGCTGAATTTCGGCAGGCTACAGTTTCCACGGGGTCTAACTTTGGACCCGCTTAATATTTTGAAAACAATTTGACTGAAAGCTTTTAGTGGTCACTTACTGTCATAGGACACGCCACCATTCATAGACCAGGTGAATACGAGGCCAGATTTTACTACTACCACTACTACTACTACTACTACTACTACTACTACTACTACTACTACTACTACTACTACTACTACTACTACTACTACTACTACTACTACTGCTGCTACTACTACTACTACTACTACTACTACTACTACAACTACTACTACTTCCCGGAGGAACTCCTTTAAAAAGGCTTGCAAACCCCCATAAAAATCGGTTGAAATAGCAGGCTTTATTAATAGAATAACAATACAAACCTAACATGTCAAAACAGTGCAAGCTAAAATACTCTATTATCATATACCACAACCGTGGCATAACTACATAGAAAACAAAATTAATAAAGAGCTGATAACATAACATAATTCAACAAAGACATTGCTATTTGCACACGGTGTAGTAGTAGGCCCAAATGGCGAGCATAGCTAACCAACAAGTGGTAAAGCCACTCATCAATAATTAGCAGTAAGCCACTCATCGACGCCAGTTAGCCGATTATTAAATACCCAACGGACGTAGTAGCCTTTATATAATATAATGCACAAAGCAAACGTATGCAAACTATGACTAGTTAGATGGCGCTCTGGGTTCACATTCTAAATTTACTTCATTGTAAGTTTTTGCAAATTACCCTGGAACAAATACACCTACAGTAAATATTTACAACAGGAAGCTAATTGTAAGATATCACACTCTGTTAACTTGAAAATCGGATCACCTCCAAGGTTAGGATATACGTCAAGATTAGAGTCTCCTAAGGCATTACAATTTTAAAATAAAGGCAATTAAATTAAATTAAAATAGCATTTATCAATATACAGCAAGCAGCGAGTGTGCTACCTTATACAAGTTCCGCTTCTGATATTTTAAGATATCCGTATTCAATTGATACTAGGCCAGTTTTGCACCATACGTCTTTAAATCTACTTTCTCTCCCATGTTCTACTAGCCTGTAAAATTCACAATGAATGCAGTTTATCAACAATGATCGAAATATAGCTTGTATGGCTCTCTGATGGTTGTTGCCGGTTTTATCTCTGGCCTCTGAACACCGATGCTTCCAAATGGCACACACTCCTACAGATAACAGGGTTATTAACAATTCTTTCTCCTTGCTATTAATGATTCGTCCGATAGTTGAGCAATCTTTGAACAAAATTGTTTCAGCCACTAAATTCACATATTTGGTTCCAAATTTAGCAAGGAGCATATTGATATATACCCAAAAGCCTGTAGTTATGCGACACTGAGTAAATAGATGGTCTATCGTTTCCTCCTCAGTATTACATAATAAGCACCGGTCTGTACTTGATATTTTACACATATAAGTAAGATGACCGACCCATAGCCTTCGATGGAGTAATCGCCATGCCAGGTCCCATGCATTTCCTGGTAGACAAGGTAGATGTATTGCTTTCCAGGCATTTTCCCAGTTCTTTGGCGTGCATCCTAAATTGTTCCAATGCCTAACCACAATAGGAGTCTGTCTCCGACTTTGCATTATAATTCTATACCAGTCTCTAGATACCATGTTGTATTTTTTATGTTCTGACATAAATACTAATGTTGGTTGCAACATATCAATGTTGCCACGTGCTTTCGGCAATTTGAACCATACAGCAGGTATTGCATTCCTTATTCTAACAAATTGATGTTATTCTTGCTACATCTTGCATCGCAATCCATCTACGAGATTTCGGATTTACCAAGCCACGTAAATATTGAATACCATTTTTGGCCATAGAGGGCAAATATAATACATCATCATTATCACGAATCAACTCGTTGCCCCAAAGACGTTGCTCTAAGGCATCTTCCCAACAATTGGGTTGTGGCATTGATCGTGTAAATATTTTTAAGGCTTCGAGCTGTTCTTTATATACATTTGGAATCTTTTGATGATTAGGTGGCAATTTATTGCACATAAATAAACATTCTACTGGAAATGGGTCAACGTACCTTTGGAGAAGTGCCCTTGAAACACTTGACCAAGATGAGTTTGAAGTAAGTAACTTATTCAAGAATTTCAATTTTAAAGAAGCACACTTTGCTGAAACATTAACCAAATCCAGGCCTCCGGCATGCTTTTCATTGGTGAGGATTGACTGTGATACTAAATGGGCTTTGTCCTCCCATAAGAAGGACAAAAGTAATGTGTTGATCTTTGACTCTACTGATTTGGGCATATGAACTACAGAAGCGGTATACCACAGTCCAGATAAGATTAAATTATTAAGGACAAATGTCCTGCCAAAGACAGTTAGGCGACGTCGTTTCCAATTTAGTAATGCACACTTTAGCTTGGATATCCTTTCTTCCCAGTTTAGTAATGCATTTTGTTCTCTACTAAAGTAAATACCCAAAATTTTTATGACATCATTTGAGCAGTTAATATCCATCACATTATCAGTTCTGCCCCTTCCAATAGCCCAAAAACGATCCCTGGTTTTATGTTAGTTTTACACATGTAACCTTTCAATGAACGTTCTACGTAGATTCTGTCTAACCTTGAAGCTATCCTTCCATCGGTTGAATACCAAGTAAATTCCTGGCCTTCTGGATTTTCAATCCGATAAGTGTCTAACAAGCTTTTATTTTCACAAATGTGTTTGAAAATATTTTGCGATGTGTTATTAAAATTAGACCTAGAGTTTCTGTCTTTAGCCTCGTCTAATATGCAATTAAAGTCACCGCCCATAATTAGGTTTTCAGGCGTTCTGTCTTGAATTATTGTGGAAACATCATTTAAAAATTCTCGGCGCAATTGATGAGAGGTAGGTGCATAAAGGCACATCAAATTTAAACTTGTGTTTAGTACATCAATTGATACACAAATCCATCGTCCATTTGTATCTGATGACGACGATATAACGTCAACATAGTTGAGACAGTGGGGCAGGATAAGAATGGCCACTCCCGCACTATTATCTTGTGATAAAGAAAAAAAAATCTGCCATTTTGAAATATCTTTGAAAGATTCATACACTTCAGCTTTTTGAATTTTGGTCTCTTGTAGAAAAGCAATATCAACTCTCTCATTTGCTAATTCCTCAAGCAAGTGGCGCTGCTTGAATTCGGTATTTAATCCTCTGCAATTGATGGTGCAGATAATCATAATTTGTAAAATGATGTTTATAACCGCCATCATTAGATTAACTAGATTTGGTTTTTTTAGCTCGTTTCTTAGACCATTTACCTAATTTTCCTGCGAATTCAATATTTCCTAGTTCTACCACAGACAAATATTCATTTTTGGAAATATCAGAATCATGGCGCAGTAGACGATATTTCATACCTCTCGCCGTTACATATGGCACTACCACTTCACCCCCTTCTGATCGGTACATTACCATTTCATCTTTCATCTGTGAACTCTGTGTTTGAATGAACACATCTGATTCTGCAACTGACATTGTATCATCATCCATATCATTTACTTCAATGTCAGATTCTGAGCTATTGTCTTCTTAATGACGCTTATTGCTACTTAAGTAACATTTGGCAGGAGTATCATTTACCATATCTTCAAGCTGACTTAAATCAAGTGGGCTTAGCGGAAAATCGACTGAACTTTCTGTCTTCTGAGTCCTGAACTTATCCTGTCCTAATTTTAATTCATCTTCTAAGGAATTGTAAACTGGCTCTTCTGTAAGATCATCATTTTCCTGCGTGTCTTTTACAGCAACGTTTGGCTCCACTGCATTTTGAGTATTTTCTTGACTTAAGGTTATACCCTCCTCTAATACATGAATTTCATCAACTGTAGTTACTTTAACAGGATTTGATGATTTGTTTGTGTCATTTACAGTGGCATGAACCAAAACATCAGCTTCCGTAGAGGTTGCTTCAAAAGCATTTGACTCAGTTGCATCCTTTAATGGGCGATTATCTCCTGATACGGAGGGCTTGTTTTGATTTTTTGGACAGCGCCATTTAAAATGGTCAACTGAACCATAGAGCAAACATTTGTTTCGATTGGGACAATATGTTGCCAAATGGTCAGTACTTAGGCAGATCCGGCATTCTTTAATTTGCCCTCTATACCATAAGGGAAGGACACAGCTGCCATCAAGTGTCAATCTGCTTGGTAAAGGGCTATCCACTTTATCAAACCAAATACGTCTTACACCGTTTTCAAGCGTTCTGTCAAAGGGATACGTTTCCCGTTCAATCTTTTGCACTTTGCCATACTTCTTGAGTTCACTCATGATTCTGTCATCTGGAATTTCTAGTGGAACTTTCATCTTCACTAGCAACCTATCTGACTCGATTTCCTCTACGTTACAAACTTCACCTTTTACAATAAGAACATCTTCCAGAAGCTTTTCCTTGACCCCCTCATTTGACACTGTTACATTCCATACAGTTTTAGTAACATTGATAAGCCCCTGCAAAGTAGCAGGTCCCGCGCCAACGACGTCTTTTAACCCATGATACACGTCGATAGCCGTGACACCCCACCCCTTAGTTGCTATTTTAAGGCTTAGGGTACGCTTATAGGTTGCCATGGTGGTTTATCAAAGGAGGAACCCCATACTACTACAATATATAAAAAATATATACTTATATAACACCAGGACGTCAGCGAAAGAGCTAAACACTAAATAAATAGTGTCCCCTTTTGAAACCCTGACGTCTACCAACAAATATACGAATAGAGAGTACAGTCGTATATTTGTTAGTTTGAACCACTTTCTAAGTGGTTCACTAACACCTAGGCGATTAAAGTATACTAACAAATATATGAATAGATGGTACAGTCATATATTTGTTGGTCTGTTCGAGTTGACCTGGGACAGCCAACTGACTATAAGGATTTATATAGTTAAAGAACTAGGCTTGTGCTTACAAATGACAAAGGAATTAAATCCACTCACTCAAGCGATCTTGCCAAATATAATGCGCTAGCCTACGAACTATAGACATAGCAGACTGGCGCGGGGAGAAATGTATTGCATTGACCACTGTAAGAAGAGCCCTATTAAATGGCGGAAACCGCCAGCTAAGAGGAATGCCTTTAGAAAATGTAGACACAAAATGCGCTCCAACCAAGACAAGAATTACAAATTAAACATAAAGTTTGAAAGGAAATACTAATACGAAATATATGTATACAATTTATCTACAAAATCGCGCTAGAAACTAGCAAATTCGGGCAGCAATTGCAGAGCTAAATAAACGCGTGCGTTCACTTCGACTACTACTACTACTACTACTACTACTACTACTACTACTACTACTACTACTACTACTACTACTACTACTACTACTACTACTACTACTACTACTACTACTACTACTACTACTACTACTACTACTACTACTACTACTACTATTAGTGTTGCAGCTACTACTACTACTACTACTACTACTACTACTACTACTACTACTACTACTACTACTACTACTACTACTACTACTACTACTACTACTACTACTACATCATCCATGACTCCAGAATCACTCATCTCGTCTCCTATCATTTTCATATCGACGTATGCATGCATAACTATGTGATCCCTCCTTGTTTTTTGTCTTTTACATGGAGTTGAGATTTTGAGACAAACATGGCTCTCTCCTGCATGCCTCCACGGCTCTCGTACAGCCCCCTTTGTAGCCATGCTGATATGTGTCATATATGGTTTCTAAGTTGGCTGAGATAGACGTTGTTATGTAGCACAATCTCAGTAGACTGTCCTGTTCGTCCACACGGACACATAGCGGAGAATATCAGACAGAGTAAGTTAGCTATATCTTATAGATATGTTGATGAAGCCTGTTATGCCCAGTTCTCCAGCGAGAGATTGCTGGTATCACCTGCTCTGACCTGGATAGTTGATGCGTTTCATCTACTTGCTGACTGGTTCTATGGAGATCCTTATCAATACCAGTTGCCTCTGGAAACGTCGCTAGAGGGCCAACTTGTTACATAGAAGTTCTTTGCTTTGCCAGTGTGTCTGCGTGTGCATTCCAAGGTATACCATAATGAGAAGGTATACCTTGGTGAGAAGGAACCCTATGAAAATGCAATTATGGACAAGGGGGTATGAAATGAACATAGCACCATCTCTCTATAACGTAGAGTAATATCTGATCATTCACACGCTGTAAGTTTTGCGCCTTCTACAGTAAGACATTGTCTTGGGGCGTTGGTGTGGTGGAAGCGTTTGTGGGCCATGATGCTTGGCGGTTTCATCGGTTGCGGGTTCGATTCCATGCCAAAGGAACCCACTGTAACAGAGGACGTTCAAAGGACGTTATGCCCGCCACCATTCTATATCAGTGACACATTCTGTTATTTGATGGTTGATTACTGAATTGAGGCGTGTGTGAGTCAAGGAACCTCTCAAGTGTTTTTAAACAGAAACACGTTAGTCAGACATAAATGTTATGTTGAATATTTTGAACATAAATTGGATTGGATAATATTGCTTCATATGGCAACGATAGCTTCCAATCCAATTTGTATTCAAAACATTCAACAATGCGTCTTATTTTATTATGAAAACACGTTAAGTTATTTCTAAGCTACATTGTGGCACGAAACGTGTTCGTCTTCTTTCAACATATGATATTGATCGTCAATCATCTAGTCTTACTCTGGGGCTTCCATTTCGATGTATCTCTCCCACAGGCGCTATGCTTCATTGCAGGATTACCCGCGATAATATTACATCATATAACTTTATATAATCTCGTCTGCTTAGTAATATACGAATATATATTCTCGTAGACCCAGTTATTAGAAAAGCGATACGTTAATGTGTGGGCAGTTGCAGCGAGATATTCAATCAGTCGGTAATGGATCGACTAGAAAACTGACACGTAAGTTGCCTTCCCCGCCCACCCATCACCATCGTAGTCGATCCTAAAACCGGTTAAACTGGTACCGGTGTAATGTAGGCTGAATCTCGTCCCGCATCAATGATGCCCATCTCGTACCCATACCAATAACGGCGAATTACTGGCCATAAAACCAACTAGTGTGCTGTGATTGTTTATTTGTTGTTGTTGTCGCCACCGCCACCGCCGCTGCCGCCGCCGCCGCCGCCGCCCCCACCGTCGTCGTCGTCGTCATCGTCTTCGTCCGCCATTCATATTCTGCTAACATGATATGAAATATACTCAGCAGAATATGAATGTCGGACGACGACGACGACAACTACGACGACGACGACGACGACGACGACGACGACGACGACGACGACCACCACCACAACAACAACAACAACAACAACAACAACAACAACAACAAACGACAACAACAACAACAACTAGAAAGTATTACATTGATAACGCAATAGTTATGACACTCAAAAATTTTTACTTTTGCCTGGCGTGGAACTGAACAACAACAACAAGAACGACGACGACGACGACGACGACGACGACTACGACGACGACGACAACTGCTACTGCTACAACAACTACTAGTACTACTGCTACTGTTACTGCTGCTGCTGCTGTTGCTGCTACTGCTACTACTACTACTACTACTACTACTACTACTACTGCTGCTGCTGCTGCTGCTGCTGCTGCTGCTGCTGCTGCTGCTGCTGCTGCTGCTGCTGCTGCTGCTGCTGCTGCTGCTACTACTACTACTACTACTACTACTACTACTACTACTACTACTACTACTACTACATCCAAGACTCCAGAATCACTCATCTCGTCTCCTATCATTTTCATATCGACGTATGCATGCATAACTATGTGATCCCTCCTTGTTTTTTGTCTTTTACATGGAGTTGAGATTTTGAGACAAACATGGCTCTCTCCTGCATGCCTCCACGGCTCTCGTACATCCCCCTTTGTAGCCATGCTGATATGTGTCATATATGGTTTCTAAGTTGGCTGAGATAGACGTTGTTATGTAGCACAATCTCAGTAGACTATCCTGTTTGTCCACACGGACACATAGCGGAGAATATCAGACAGAGTAAGTTAGCTATATCTTATAGATATGTTGATGAAGCCTGTTATGCCCAGTTCTCCAGCGAGAGATTGCTGGTATCACCTGCTCTGACCTGGATAGTTGGTGCGTTTCATCTTGATTCCTCCACTGGTTTTATATGCATGTGACGTATTGAGTGTGACATCAGGTTTGACGTCAGGTGTGACGTCATGTGGATATTGAACTCATTCTTGATAAATCCCATTCAAGAATGGCACGACAACCGCACGGGAAGTGGTTTAATACTTTGAAACTAAACCTTCTGGCTAATAAAACGATCCATTTCTCGCTAAGCCACGCCCATTTATAGCTAAGTCCCACCCACTTTGAAGGATCAATTGAATCGATTTTATCCCAACTTCAAGGTACCCATTAATACAGGTAAGTTGTTGAATAGTTTGAAACTATTTTGATTGAGAGTTGTTGTAAACTGGTTAATAAAATGCTTATAACATTGTAACTTTACCATTGACATGTGGTTCAGACGCTTTCGTGACATACCATTGACACTTTCGTGACGGTGCTACCTCATGCAATGGAGACGTCCAGTTTATCCATCTATCATATGACGTCATATTTAACAAGGTAACGTGTATACTGACGTCATATTCAATGGCGCCATGAATGGCGCAGTTAATTTCGTCACGAACGCTTAATTTATGACGGCCTAGTCCTTGTTGTACGAATTGTATGTCCTTGCTATTTAATAAACATGTTGTTGAACATTTTGAAATTAATTTAACGGGGCACTGTTGCTGCATTGGCAGCAATACCATCCAGTCAGATTAGTTTCAAAATATGCAACAGCTTACCTGTATAGTTTTCTGGAAATGATATTCATGGAGCGCAAGCATAGATCAATCCCAACATTTGTGAATTGTGGGTGGAGCTTAGCTAGAGATGGGCGGGGCATTCCTTCATTTTGATGTCCGCTAAAAATTGACTCGGCGTATTTGATTGTGACGTCATATACTCGAATCATATATCTGACCCCACAATTCGGTTTAAATCATCCAACAGACATACACTATAGACTATTATTAAACAATGACAGAATTTGCTACATTTGAGTGAGTGTATGGGTTAAATTGTGAAAAAAAGACGGACAGTTATTTGAGATGGCAACTAATAAAAATGATTGATCAGTTAATAAACGTAGGTAAAAAGGTAAGGAGTATACCTGAAACATACTAGGGGCCTCTGGCGTTTAGTGGATTATAAAAATCCTTCAAAGGTCGTGAAATAGGTCACCGTGACCCGATACCATTCTGGCACGGATGTATCTGCAAGTTTGTGTGTGTTGTATGCATAATAATGACGCAATTTACATGATCAATATTAATGCAATTCAAATATATATGCATACTTAGCCTAATTATTGAGTTCAACTCGAATCTCTATTATCTTCTTACGATGGCACTCACCCGATGTGAGTGTAGTAAGTAGCTAATTGGACAGTAATTTGAGAACTACCGAACCAGCTTTGTTCTTGGCCATGCGTTTGCAACGCGACATATTGATTATATCTCTAACTTTTCGCTACGCGTGCACTGGGTAAGAACGCGAGTTCTGATGACGTCATACATTTGTACTTAAACTGTCTGGTAATTATCGTTAATGCTTGTCGCGTTTTCCCTCAAAATGCATCTAAAAGTTTTAAGTGAGCGTTAAATCAACTTTAGCGTGTAAAAATGGCAGATTTTCTTATTACCTTTTAGCATATGCCTTTAAATTGTTTTATTAAAAAAATATTGGAAACTCTTCCTGTCATCTGTTTTGTTTATATCACGTGACAAATGTTAAACTCCATATGAGACAGGGTGGTTCACAAGTCAATAGCGCAGTGCCTGTTCTAAGTCCATTAAAAACAAATTAGTTCAAGTTCAAGTTCAAGTTTATTTACAGCCCGGGTGACATCGTGACATATGGGGGATTTACAATGTACAGTCGTTTATATACACAGTAGCTGTTGGGCTATTATACAATTTCCCTTTCAACGTTATCTTATACATCATCGTCGTGATCTTCATCATCATCACCCTCAATCATCATCATCATCATCATCATCATCATCAATCATCATCATCATCGTCATCATCATCATCATCATCATCATCATCATCATCACCAATCATAGTATAATCAAAATGCCATAGGTATTGTTAAATTTCCATTGAATGTTGGAATCAATAAGACCCTACAACTAGCTCCAGCGTGATGAAACGTCCCACCACCATCACCCCCAGAAAAATGTGAAATTGGCAACAAAACAGTTCACCATTCTAACAACGTAGAACGGTCTGCATTTTCTGCGCCATACGTCATCTGCGTGGTTGAACCTAGGACTCAGGGCGCCCTATACAAAGTTTCAGAAATTTTTGGTTTAAACAGTATTTTTTTTTGTTTCAGTGGGAGCACGCTAAGACTTATCTTATTACCGTGTCTCCCACTCACATACAGTTGAAATACGCCAAATGACGGCATATAATATAATATAATAATATTAAATAATATATACGATTATAATAGCATAACAAGAATGTAAATCGAATGAAACTAAGCTAAAACTAATAAGAATAGAATAGAATAGAATAGAATAGAATAGAATAGAAAACATCGGCTTAGGAGGGAGCTTCCCCAATGCCTGCTAGCACCGTCTTGGCTCCCAGTGGGCAGATCACTAGTTCAGAGCAGAACAGATGGTATTTAAACCGATTAGTTTCGGCATTATATTTGCAAAGCATAGTAGTTACTTGGAGATTAACCTCAGGAGTATCATCGTCATTGCCGTAGATGAGTTGTGTAGCTGTTAATGATGTAAGAGGACCATTGTTGGAAACAAGTTCATTGTAAAAGGAGGCTCTTTGGTTGTCATAGAGTGGACAGCGGAAGAGGTAGTGGTCACTGTTTTCATCATTATGACCACATAGGCAGCCAGGAGAGCCTCTCAGAAAATTATCATAAAGATGTCTATTCAGATAACTGCAACCATTTCGAAGCCTGCATAGAGCCATGCTGTTCGGTCTGGTACCTACATAGAACCACGGGGGAGGCACTCCAGTAGGGTCATATCTTTCAATTTCTTTTTAATTCTGCAAGTGTGGTGGGCATCATGACAGTAGCAGGAAGGATATACCACTCTCGTACAGTAGTCTGAAAAAAGGAACCACGGTGAAGCTCAGTACGAAATCTAATTGGGGTGTAAAATTTGTCGGTGGCGGATATTGTAAGGATTTCGTGTTTGTGATAAAGGAAGTAGATAATCGGACAAGGCCTCACCAGTCATGCCGTTAATAATATTGTAGAAGATCACTAGTTTACGTATATTTCGCCTATGGGAGTGTTTCCATGCCCGTTTCTGTATATAGGTCAGCAGTATGAACACTGCTCGTAAGACCCGTTATAGATATAAGAGCGTCCTTCTGGACGTTTTTGCAATTTGGTGACAAGATACTCAGGTATATTATCCCAGACAGCTTCTGCATATTCCAGGGACGGTCTAATGAATCTTTTATACATGATTTCAAGACATTGTCTGTCTAGTATAAACTTAATATATACTCCGAAATTCTTACACGGGGGGCCCTAGGTACTGCCGTAAGGATCTCGAGAAAGATATGGTCCAGTTCGACTGTATTGATGATGGGGCCGCTTAGGTCAGAGAGCTGTGGGATCAGTCTTATTCAGTACAGCTCAGGAATAATTTGAGATATTTCAAACACAAAATAAGGAAGATACTGTTGAATATTTTGAACATAATTTGAGCGAAAGACATTGCTGCCTAAGGCAACAAGGTCTTCCAATCCAATTATGTTCAATATTTCAACAGAATATATCTTTATATCTTGTTAAATATGTTCTCTTTTTAGAAAAACATTTGCTGATTTATAAGTTGTACTATGGGTCTGTCTCGTTTGTCAGTCAATTTCGATGGCCTTGACCTTTGATGATTAAGTTTGCATTGCACCAGTCCCAGTGCGATCGAGACAGACTATGGACAAGATCGATCTTCGGTCATCGATACAGCTACTATATAAAAAACCGATTGATCATTAAAAATCAATAAATAGAAAGAAAGAATCCGAAATATTTGAGCGTCTTATAATATATAAATTTAAATTTGACCTATTAAATCAAGCAATGCTGGGAAAGAATCTAAGCAGTGCACAGCCCTGTTGTGGTAATGATGATTTTGTGCAAAAATTAACTTTCCTCCCGCCCCACCCCACCCCACCGTCGCATTATGTTTGTAATTGCTTTTTCAATAATAATGAAATGGCGACATGGAATGATACCTTCTTGGAATACGCGTCTATTAATCGACAATCTTGATACGAAATCACGTGATTAATTGGTCGATCGAGCGAGCGTCCATCGATTGAGTGAATGCGTGAGCTATACATAAAATACTTTATGTTATCAAGACAAACTGAATTTACGAATATTTTAAAACATCACCTCACTATTTTTATCATTTCCCTCCTCATGCATACAGTCTTTCTCGATGTTTGTCGCCCGAATATTTCCGCACTTTTCCAATCCATTAAACTTCTAACAATCATACGGACATCGAGGTACTTGTACGATATATGAATTAGTGTCATGCTGAACGACATCTCTTCCTGCTGCTATAACATTGTGGCACTTTTACATAAGTTTTGACAGTACATTGCGCTTATTTCTTGTGATCTCAAACCGTAGTATATTAGCATTGCCACAATCATGTTGTCGTACTATGGAACAGAGAACTAGAGCTATATAGCACATGCGCAAAGACACACACTAGAACACACGACACGGACCGCACGCTTCGCGAACAGGCATATACCGCGTACACACTAGGACATGGGAGATATACAGCATACTCCAGGACGGCATATAGGAGCTCGCGGACGACCCAGGCACACACGCACGGGGCAATCTCATCGCATGCATGGACAAATGAACACGCCACATCCACGTATAACCAGGCCCGAACTTAGGACGCCGTGTGGCCTGCGCAACATTTCAGAAATTAATTACTTTTCGCCCTAGGTACTGCTGTTAGGATCACGAGAAAGGTATTTAAGGTATGGTTCAGTTTCGACCGTAATGGTGATGATGCCACTTTATTACAATCAAAGTAGACTAGCAAATGACCACTCAAAATGTGGCATTTATGTCCTCCAACCATTTCAGATACGTCATGTTCAACTTAGTTGAGCAATTAGCTCAGCAGAGTTGAAAAGGCAATCAATTTGGCACACTGCTTAAGATCTGGAAACTGCATTGTTGAGACTGACAAAGTGCTAATAAAATAATACGTTGATGTTAACATCTTGAAAAAGTAAGTATTCGACACACAGTCTGACAAATCTAAAAGACTAATGTTAATCTATTCCATGAAATACTCTTCAAATAACAACGGGCAGCGTCTCCATTTTAAAATAGAGGAAAACACAAGGTATTGAAAAATTAATTAAAGATAACATCGCATCTGCATAACCTAGAGAAATGGTGATCAATTAACACCCATATCAGCCAAAATGACTTCTGCAATAGTCTCGGGATATATCCATTTGCAGACAAAGATAACACTATTTTTGAATATTTAACACTGGAATGACTGACTCGATGACAGAGCCAGTCATTCCAGTGGTAAAATTTCGAAAAATAACCTTCTCTTGGTCTGCAAATGGACATTTTCTATGAGAAAATTGAGATTGTCTTGAACGCATTCGAGAGCTAAGGGTTTAATATATTCATTATCATGTCCTCAATGATAATTTCCATATATTTTATCTGAAAAGCCGTTTAATAATTCGCTCACAGGCGGTCAAAAGGCCGCAACATTTTACAGAATCTTATAATGTGAGGACGGATACTCAGTGTTTCTCATAACGTCTACAAGTCCCAGGCACCCCACACCTAGAAATCTAGAGGTCATAACCTGAAATCTGGGTGTCGCAAATTGAAATTTAAGATGCCCATGCAGTTTTCTCATTCAAGCTAAAATTAGAGAGTGCTATGGGCTCACCGCTATGAATACGGAGGTCCAGGGCGAGATTTTGTGGGTATCTTTGTGAAAAGACCTATAGAACTAATTAGAGTTTAGAAATACAAGATATTCAGAGGTCTCATGGGACCCAGTGCCACAATCTTTGGGGGTCCCAAGTTACATTTTGGCTATCTATACCCTCAAAAAGACCCTTATGAGAAACCTGCAACTACTACCACCACCACTACTACTACTACTACTACTACTACTACTACTACTAGTACTACTACTACTACTACTACTACTACTACTACTACTACTACTACTACTACTACTACTACTACTACTACTGCGCTGCTACTGCTGCTGCTACTACTACTAGTAGTAGTAGTAGTAGTACTACTACTACTACTACTACTACTACTACTACTACTACTACTACTACTACTACTACTACTACTACTACTACTACTACTACTACTACGCCAGTACCAACACGTTTAGACGGAAATTCGACCTGAAGATAATACTGCACACAAATGAAGCCTTCTATTCTCCTGATTCATCATGCGGTTCAATGTACCTGTCTCAATCACCCACTCCAACAACATTCAAATGTCGCTGTCTGGATAACATTTGTTTAACGGTGTGCCGCAGTTCAGGCACCCTCAATGTGTAAAGAATTGGATTGACAAGACTATGGCAGACTGCGAGAGAATAGCATATGTTTAGCATAATCATTGTCATGTCCGAGTAGTTCGGCCCAGTATACGCCAGCATGTAGATAGTTGTAATTATACCTGGAGAAAAACAGAGTACACAAACCATTGTTACAATGAATGACGTCTTCACAATCTGACATATGACTATATTCTGCCCATTGTATTCAGTTGTGGGTAACGGCGTGGCTGCGGTATGCTGGATAGATAGCCGTTGCATGGTGATCGTTGAAACATGAAGGGTGTTGTTTCTCCATCTCAACCGTCTCCTCCTCACCTGCATGCCGACGTAGGAATAACAGCAGGTTACAATCCCTAGACATATGCTAAAGATTACGACGGCTGTGACTAAAGGTTCTGGAAAGCGCCGACCGATAACTGCAATATGGCATATAATTTCACTTTCAAAAAGTCTTCGAAGCGCTAACCAGATAATGCCCGATGAAAATATCCAAACTCCAAATGCCACGCACACTGTACGGTTATACGTCACAGATCTCGGGTATGATGTAGGAAACCTCACTGGGAAACATCTGTCTAATGCCATGGCGGACACGTTTAAGGCGGAGACAATCATAGATCGCATAATAAGACCATAACGAATAGCACAGGTTACTGATGTGAAAATATTGTAGTTAAAATATACAATACAGTTAAATATAAACATCGAACCAGCAGTTGCATCACTTAAAAACATACTGATAAAATGAACTCGAAAGAATCTGTTCAGAGCAGTGCACTTGCAGAGAAATAGTATTGTCAACGCGTTGATGGCAAATGTAAGAACTCCAACAGGGAGTTGTATCCACAGCAGAATATGATGCACACGGTTGTCATTTGGGGTAGAACTATTTGCCCCCGCACACACGGATTCGGGAGTCGTTAATGCCGAAGTATTTCGAAACATTGCGATAAAGCCGATTGTAAATTCACCAACGATATCCAATTCGTGAATCCAGTTTCACAGTTAATAATATGACGGCATAATCACCTAGGTGACGTGTAGGCTGACGTTGTAATAAATTACGTCACGAATGACTCACTTTAGTCCGTCTTGGCGCTTAATACTCTGTCAGGTTGTACGAATTGTATATAAAAATGTTATTGAATAATTTTGAAACTAAGTAGACTGGCAACTGTTGCTGCCATAGGCAGCACCAGCATCCAGTCAAATTAGTTTCAAAATAGTCAACATGTTACCTGTATAGTTTTCTGGAAATTGAGATTCAAAGAGTACAGGTATAGATCGATCCCAACACAGACAAAGCGTGGGTGGAACTTAGCTAGAGATGGGCGTGGCATAGCTAAATCCGGTTTCCTCCATTCAAACGGTCGTTGTCGGACCTTTGTCTCCTTCGTGTTGAATCTACACCAGTTGATTGTGACGTCGGCTAACAAGCATTTTGATTATGACGTCAGATGTATATTTACTAATATATGCCACACAGACAGACGATATAGTTTCATCTTAAAATATGTTTCCAGGAACATTATAGCAAGTTTTCAGTTGAACAATTGCCGATTTGTTCCGGAGCACCAGCGAAAGGAATGTTTGGCTTAAAAAGATGATGTAGTATAGGCCTACCATGTTTAAAGCTATAGACCTGAACTCGTAATTCTTATAACGTTTCCTTTTTCAAAAACCAACGAACCGTTTTTTATTTACAACATTATTGATCTTAACCGTCTCGCTCCTGCAAGCCACCAGTCAATAATTTCAATGAGTAAAAGCCCTTGCCGTGGTTAATATATTGAAAACAATTTGACTGAAAGTTGTTGGTGTCTTACACCTTTAACAGTCATATCAGCCAAAACGGCTTCTGTAGTGGTATTGAGAAATGTCAATTTGCAGACCAAGAAAAGAGTATTTTGATTACAGTCCTGTAGTAAATTTACAAAAATACTCTTTTCTAGGTTTGCGAATGGACATTTTCTTTGAGAAAATGGAAATTCTCTTGAACAAATTCGATGGGTAACGGGTTAAGAAATCAACTATTAGAATCTGGTATTGATGAGCGCGCGCACACAATTATCTTCCACGAATTTACAATCTCAAACGTGAATAGACGTCTGTTTTTATCACATCACAAATCTTCTTTCTGAGATTATATAACAACGCACATATGGCATTTTAATTAAGTTCTGATTAAAACAATATTTATGATTCCGGTCACATATGTTTTGGCTAATTAATCAATTTTTTCATTAAAGAATACGAAACCATTGACATGCCATTAAGCTATCTGTGCCTCTGTTCAAATGGAATCTTACAGTGTAATATGATTTACGATGGAACTCACACATATTATTAACTTGTCATGGGGGCAAGTTAATTCACCTTTCCAGAGTACCCAGCCATGATATGACGTCATAATGAACTGCGTGGCGTGTACAATGACATCATAATGAATGACGTCATGAATGACGTCGATAAGTACGTCACGAACGCATATTTGATGACGGTCTATGGGCTGTTGTACAAATTGTTTGCTTTTACTATTTAATAAATATTCTGTTGAATATTTTGAAACTAATTTGACTGGCCGCTGTTGCTGCCTATGGCAACAGCACCCAGTCTAATTAGTTACAAAATATTCAACAGCTTCTCTGTATAGTTTTCAGGAAATTGATAGCTAGGGCATTCGGGGATCGATCACTCCCAACACGGATGACATTTACTTATGTTGCTGTCATACTCTTGTCGGTTAGTACCACATATATGTATAGTATTCAACACAAGGTACACTTAGATCAAATGACTAATTTTTAAGACTAGCCATAGCAACGTTTGGAGAGTTAATTAACTTATCATTTACTCATTGGACATAATTGGGCGCAAAAAAATCAAATATTCTAGAAAAGGATGAACTTTACAAAGCTGATCAAGTTCCATGCGCTACATACCATACTTCTGAAACCTTCTGATCCACCTGTTGTGGGCGCTTTACACCCACTAGTTAATGTGCTGACTGCATCACTTGCCATGATTAAGTACGGCATGGATATCCACAGGAATATACTTATCTACCTAAATCTGGAACAGATACATGTGCCGATGTTTGATCAACCTCCTTTTGCACTTGACAAATACATCCAGTGGAACTGGTCGGATCGTTATGGACAGAAAATTCGTATCTTAATATTCGGTGAACTTTACATAGAACTGCCACTTGGAAACACAATTGGCGACTTTCTGAAAGTGTCTGGTTGGCCGACAACACTCAGTGAAGCTAGTGTTGGCACATCTGGAGTTGCAGAATCCTTTAAGAAACTATCTCACCTTACCAGGACAAGACACACACATCATGCGACAGCATTAGTTTTAACAAGGCTGAAGAATAATGCATTGCTAAAGATGATCAGGCAGCATAAAGCACCATCTGACAGCAATATGCAATTTGAAACATGACGACAACCCATAATCAACAATTGTCTAACTTTCCAGTACTTGAACAAGGGTCTTGAGTTCGTTCTCCTGGTCATGATATTAATCATATCACAATGATTCTGACCTGTGTGTTGAATCACTATCTCCTTCCTACTTTGCAATATATCATCCAAATTACTAGACAGAAGAGCACGACCGGAATGAGTTGAAGATGACATTACGTGTTTCTGGGTCATTAGAAAGACACAGCTTAAGTGCACCTGTATGCCAGTAGACCAGACGCAACAGGACAGTGATAACACAATACGACTCTGTAAACAGCTGGTGAACAAACGGAGAATCCAGTAGCCTTTCGACACGGGTTGTTTAGTGTGTGCGTGCGTGCGTGCGTGCGTGCGTGCGTGCGTGCGTGCGTGCGTGCGTGCGTGCGTGCGTGCGTGCGTGCGTGCGTGCGTACGTGCGTGCGTGCGAGCGAGCGTGCGAGCGAGCGTGCGTGCGTGTGAGAGAGAGAACAAACGGAGAATTCAGTAACCTTTCGACAAGGGTTGTTCGGTGAGAGAGAGAGAGAGAGAGAGAGAGAGAGAGAGAGAGAGAGAGAGAGGGAGAGGGATGGGGAAGGGAGAGGGAGAGGGAGAGAGGGAGAGGGAGGGAGGGAGAGAGAGGGAGAGAGGGAGAGAGGGGGAGAGAGGTAGACTGATTTCGAGAGGGAGGTCATGGAAGGTGACTTTGAGTCAGTCAACCCCAGAAACGCTTAAAGCATATGTGCTTAGTCTTTGTGAGGCCATAGAAAAATGGACAACCCGTTACTTGATGACTGTCCTGCACTCATAGTTCTGGAAACGTGCAACTATGTAAACACTGATGTGGTAGCTACGGTGAGTAGAATTAAGGAAACAGAAGAAAAACAGTACAAGAAATACGTCATGGATGTGTAAGTCCCCTTATGCATTAGAATCTGGAAAAGCAAAGCAAAGGATGTCCGAATTTAAAGGGGCTTGCCATCTCTTGAATCACCTTTATATTGCACGCCTTTTCCGAAATAATGATCTCGACGAGATTTTCCTAAACAAGAAAGACCCATGGTCACCAGCTGTGTAAGAGCAAGGGAAGCTTTGATTACCAACAAAGAAATCAAATCTATTGACGTTCCTCCATACCGAATCGCAATATGAATCCCCACATTTCTTCCATGCCGAGATATTCGACGGTGCTGTTATGGTCTATCTCCTCTCAAATGGTCAGGTGTCATCAGTTGATGAGTACTATGAAGAGGTCTTCACTATATAGATTACAAAGCAGATGGACAATAGTGATCAGATCGACATTGCATGGGACAGATATGTGCCTGGAAGACTGAAGGTGTCAAAGATTTCTTTCACGATCCAAGGAAGGAAGAAAGGCTCGTCGAACTCCTGCCTGAGAACAAAGTTTCCACCAGGAAGAGAAGACTACATCACCAAGGGAGATAGTGTCATCTCAAGTCTCTCTGAACACCCATGATGCCTTGCAATAATGAGGAGTCCGGCTCAAGGATGTGCATCCACATCAAAGATACGCTGGTGAAATGTGCTACGATAATTTATGTACGAATGGTTAAGATCGTCATACGCATTAGCAGTTTCTTCAGTCTTAAACCAAGTCACCCCACTGTGGATTGCGTTTGGTTCTCACGATGGTTACGATACTAAAACATTAACAGCATCTGCAGGAAGCTTGAGGATTTGAAGTGCCGAGCCTTACCAGTATTTCACTGTACAACTGGACGTTTGGAAACTAGGAAAAGACAGTCTGGGAAGCATGGGAGTCATATCCAAGCTTCATCAAGCCGTTTTGCCACATGGCTGAGCATCCATTTCAGGCTATGGAATTGCAGATGGCAATGTTTGCCTCCATAGAACGAGTCATTTGTGTTCTGTATCAAGACCATCATCCAGACCAGTGTAAGCTCAAATTGAATGAATAGCTTTCCCCCTACCCAGCCTGCACTATGGCAATATTTTACCAGGCCACAGTAACAAGCAAGCATTTGGACTACCTGTCTCCAATCGGAACCAAATCAGCATATTCCTCAGGTTTATGGTTGACAAACAATTGCGATTCCTGGATGCCTGTTTGGACCCTCTTGTCAGAGGCAGCCGGGGTTTTCATATAGTTCATCAAGTGTGATTGCAAGGTTCAGCAGAAAGGCTGCAGACTTTGCAAATGCAAATTACCAGGAGAAAGGTGTACTACAATGTGCACATGTCCTTTTAGACATGACTAATGGTATCAGTGTACAACTAGTAAAACGTGTTAATTAGGAGAAAATGATCATGTGGCTGATCACCCGTGGCCAGGAATCATAAAACTACACAGATTTGAATTTCGCCCTTTATATCGCATGACCGTGACCTTGAAAATGAGATCAGCTAACCCCAATGAGCACGGTATCTTGTAAATTACTCTACTCATTTATCACAAGTAATTTTGATGAACAACATGGTGCTTCAATCCAGTCAGTAAGAATGAAAGGCAGCTAAATACAGGAAAATCACTGTTTTTAAGACACGTGAACCCTGATTTTGTGGCACCCTTTCTAATTCCAATAGGCCCTCCTTGCTGGTCATGTGTACCGAATGTGGTCCTTTCTTCACGTCGATAACGATTCTTCCTCAGAGCAGCCTCCCTTTGAACTCAAAAGGCAAACACATCAAAATCCTTTGTAATATATAATACATATTCCTTTCAGTATTTTGAAACTAAAAAAATTGGGAGGTTTTGCTGTCTATGACAGCCAGATAAATTAGCTTCAACATATTCAGCAGCTTACTCGTATAGTTACCATGAAATTGTTCCAAGAAAGAGTAAATATGTGCGACGCAATGAACATCTGTGTCCACACCCCTCCACCACCGCATCCCAACCCCAACCTACCTCCCACCCACCCACCCACCCACCCCACCGTTAAGACAAATTAGATTCCCTTCTTGTTCAAAGAAATCGTTTTCATTTATATTCACATTATAATCTAGATTGATCGGTCAATGATGCATCATCGTAAATCCCCACATTCACCACTTTGAACTTTTGACCCCACACACAACCCACCCACCCCCACGGGAGGAGCCAAATATAAATGCCTTTTTACACTCCACAATGATATGGGTAACTCACATACCGAATTTGTTTGAATTTCGTCCGACAGTGTCAGAGGAGTTGCATTACTATCAATTCCCTGACCTTTTGACCCCATCCCCAACCCCTGGCGATGGGGCCAAATGTAAATGTAATAATCCACTCCACATTAATATGGGTAACTCACATACTAAATTTGCTTGAATTCCGTCCAATATTTTGGAAGAGTTGCATTACAATCAATTTCTTGACACTTGAACAGCACCACCGACCACACCTTTGGTGGGGCCAAATCTAAATGTACCCATGCACTCCACATTGATATGGGTAATTTACATACCAAATTTGGTTGTATTCCGTTAAACAGTTTCAGAGGAGTTGCATTACCATTATTTTCTTGATCTTTTGACCCCTCCATTCCCCAACACAAAGGGGGTGGGGGCAAATGTAAATGTACTCATCCACTCCACATTGATAGAGGTAACTCACATACCAAATTATGTTGCATTCTGTCTAATGGTTTCGGAAGAGTTGCCTTACAATCAAATTTACTGACCTTTTGACCCCCAACCAGTCACCCACCCCTGTGGCGGGGCCACATGTAAATATGCTCCTCTACTTCACATTGATATGGGTAATTCACATATCAAATTTGGTTGACTTCTGTTCAACGGTTTTGGAAGAGATGCGTTACAATCAATTTCTGCAGATCAAAATTTGACCTTTTGACCCTTACCTCGCCCCAAATGTAAATATCGTCTTGCTAAGCGGAATCATATAGGTAACTCACATACCAAAGCTACACGTGATTTGACCGTTTGACCCCTGCCCCGCGCCCATGGGGCGGAGCCAAATGCTTAAGCGGAATCATATTGGTAACGCACATGCCAAATTTGGTTGAATTTTACCTAATGGTTTTGGAGGAGATAGCGTGACGGACGAACAGACAGACAGACTGACATACGGACAGACGGACGGAGGGGATTACAATATCTCCGACGGTTTTTTAACACCAGAGGATAATAATTGTAGATACATGTATATGGTCTATTAAAATTCGATTAATCATAATCAGAACTCATACGATGCAAATAACGCATTCTCTGAATTGTAGAAACTCAATTTCATCGTAAGTGCACTATCAATGTGTGACATAATCGGAAAATAACTCGACATGAACATGCTCTAGGCAGCAACATGTCCCTGTCAAACTAGTTTCAGAATCCTTTAAAATTTATTAAGCGGTAATTGCATCTCCGAATTGGGGAATAATCTTGTTTGTTGCAAAATATATAATCTTTTTTATGGGAAGAACGGTGGAAAAAGAAACAACTGATGAGCAGTCTGTGAGTACTGTTCTACTGACAGATTTTGTTTCTGGTGGATGGACATGGGGTGGGGTATATAATATAAGGGATCTGAACAATCCCAATAACACCAGCAAGTTACAGAGACGCCAAAAATCTATAAAAGCATTGGAGACTTATAAAAGCGCCGTGCCTGATGGGCATATAAATTAATTTTGTTAAAATGGAATTGAAATACTTTAACGATTTATTACAATACTTTCTAAAGGAATTTCCAAAGCGACATCCTTCACAATATTTGGTCTAAGGAACTCTAATACAGTTCCACAAAAAGGATGTGTAAATGACATGCACATTTACAGTGGCATACGTGTATTGAGCTGCATTTCCCAACCATCCACAACGATTCTCAACAACTGTATGAAAGACTGAGCAGAAGAAAGTTCTGTAACTGTAGTGGTACGAGCTGGCATTAGGGCTAGGATCAGTACAATCGAGAATATATTCGTCACAAATGGTTTGATTTTACACATTTTGAATAAGGAGACGAAACAATTGAGGTTTTTTTGTTAATTGTCAAAGGCTTTTCATTATGTTCTACAATGAAAACCAGATCCAACGGTAGTACCTTTTAAGACTAACTTAGTTTATCTCGACGAGTTTTCGCAACATAAATGTGGTTCAACTTCTCGTCATAGTAATCTAATTTAGTCTTAAAAGTTACTCCCCTTGAATCCTGATTTTATTGTCTATAGAGACAAACACGACTACACGTACTTAACGTTTCCCTGAGTATGTCTTTTGAGAAAGTCCATGATACAAATTAACATATTACGTGTGAGCGCAATAACATTCTGCTCCACAGATGAAATCACTGCCACGGATGGCTGTCACAAAATGTGTCGGGCAGCCCGAGCCCTGAGAGTTACTGACTACACACCACCACTCACTGGACACAACTCTGACGGACACTTTATCGGGACTGACCAGGGAAAAGCGGAGGCGATCCGAGAATAGTTCGAGTAACAGTGCACTGGCAACGATGATGAGCTCATGCACCCGTCCTCAGGAGGCCTCAGGGCATTACTAACACCAATTAAAACAGAAGAAGTTGAGAAGGCACTTAAAGCCCTGAAAAATGGACGCGCATCTGGACCTGATGGCATGAGCAATGAACTATTCTCATATGCAAGTGACATTATTTCAAAACCGATCACACACATAATCAATTCAGCTTTTATGAACCACCTTCCCATCGACGCGGTAGGCCAAGGCACCCTTAGCCCAAGCCCATGAAGCCACCTTTGCGGTCTTGAAAACATTTAAAGATTTTTTTAGATTGAATGACTTGGTCGATATGGGAGACTTACATTCCAGTGGTAATTTTTCAAAAATAATCTTCCCTCAGTCTGCAGATTAACATTTTGAAATTCCTGTTTTATTGACCAAATGTGTGGGTTAAAACGCTGAGCAGTCAAGACGAACCCAAACTGCCTCATCATCAGCTTATTACAGTAAGATAATTTTTTGTTCAATGTGATGGATAAATTGGAAATCGCAATTGGCAGCAACATCCTTCGATCAAATTATTTTCAAAACATTCAGCAGATGTAAGTGGGTTTAAGTAACAGTTATGGGGGTTTGAGTTTTATTATTGAAAGGGTAGTGATTACGTGAGTTGTGACTATTCCCTTTGCGTTGTTCTGAGCTCTATCTATTGCGTGTAACCGAGAGGTGTTAAATCCATTTTACCACTGTATTATTGCTGTATAGAGTATTCACCAACGCCAGGTGATCGTTTAATCCACGTTATTTAAAATACAAATCATTGTAAACAACTTGTATCAATGGACACAGGTGCGTTCTTCGAGAATCACACATACTGATTCAAAAAGTATGCGCCTTTATGGACATTTTAACTGTAATTTGGTATTTTCTGTTTGAAGGTCGAGCGGACAGTGTATAAACAACGTTACTTAAGGATTTATTGCCCTATTTTTTGATAAATTGTCCGCCCCGATGGAGAACAAAGTATTCCATGATTAAGTGGATTATGGACCACGAACCGACAATGTGTCAAGTGCCGTGTCACGACCGTAAGACAACACATTTATCCATGACTTGTCACTAATTAATGCTTTTTTTAAACCCAGCCACCACTAACAATTTGACTCAAAGTTATCGCTCACTATAAGCAGAGCAACTACCTCTAAGAATTTAAAAAAAATAATTTGCCAATTTCTTATGATACCAAATGCTTAGTCTTCATTCGATTGTAACATTCTATTTGTAATGTGTTGCAAAAAACGTTCCACGTCTTTTAGCGTCTGACTAAACGACATTTTACAAACGACATTCCAGGGTTTACTATCTCTGGACCGGCTAAATATTCTGAACACAATTTAACGGTGGCGGTGTCAGAGTTGGTGGTAGATCAGCCAACATCAATTTTCAGTCAAATTGTTTTTAAAATATTCAGAAAGATTATTGTCTAACGGCTGGCAGCAGCGAGACAGTTAAGAGGTGGAAAGACAAAGTATTTATATTTATCTGTGCACAGCACATGGACTTCACACTGCTATTATAATCGGACAAGCGTGGATACACCTTACACACATAGGACCATTCTGGCCGTAAAAGTACATTTTCTAAATTTTTGGACAACATGGGCTGCATGTGCGCGCATGTGTGCTACAATATCCTACTTCCTACTCCTCGATGTATCAAGATCATCGTCGTGAATGTCTCATTGTCTTACTCGTTATGTCCATTCATGGATATTTGAATTGTCTAATACATACAAGTAATGAGTGAAATACCGGTTTCATATATAACATAGAGAAGAATATTTGATGTATTGCCGTTGGCTATCAATTAAAACCCGTGAGCGAATATCTTGGGACACACGCTCCAGTCATGTATATTTGCTACACATTTATCGGAAATTATTACATAGTATAATTCTACAACCTTCGTTGCCGCTACCCATCTCACAAAACCGATCTACGGTTCATACCGGTTTGAAAATTGGCATCGGCACCAGTTTGACATTATGCCAAACCGCACCGTCTTACTTGCCCTCCAGCCAATTTGCGGCCCATTGCGCTTCTGAACAGCATACGGAAAATCCTATCAAATCTTACTCTATGCCGCATCCGAGACAAGATCGATGACTTCACTAGGTCATGCCAAAATGGCACCAAACGTGGACGCAGCTGAGCAGACATTGGATGGGCTCAACACATGCTTGTGTCGGTAGTCATGTCCAACCACCCGGATTTCCACAAAATGAAACTACTGCTTGCAGATACCAAGTTGAGAGTACGAATCAAGTCAGTGAAGTATGTAGAGTTTGAGAGATCAATCGGCTGCCCACAGGGAGATGGTCTATCTCCGGTGCTTTTCACCTGTTACCTTTCTGCTGCATTGAAATCCGTGCAGGAACGTTCCACAAAACCAAACCCACCATTGTCAATACTGGGTATGCCGCTAGAGATGGTATATGCCGATGATGTGGACTTCATAGACGAGGAAACGAAACACATTGACAATCTTCTCCCAATAGCTGCATGCAAGCAAACTAAAAATTGAGAATATATTGATGAATGATTCCAAAACAGAGTTCACCCACAAATACATATCTACAAAGCATGAAACTATAGAAAATGACGACCCACTCCGTGGCCGGGAACCATGGAGGAAAAGTAAAATCTTGGGATCACTGCTTTTCAGTACTGCTGACATTACCACACGTTGCGTCATGGGGAACATAGCTTTCCAGTCATTCTTGAAGCTATGGATTCGTAGATCAAAGAAGCCCTTGATAAAAAGGCTACGTTTATACAATGCAACCTGTGCATCCTTGATGCTGTATAACTGTAACAGCTGGGCAGCTCCAAAGGCAGCTCTAGACAAATGTAATGCCTGCACCACAAACACCTACGCACCATCACTGGACACCAATGGCCAGACATCATAATTTCCAAAGATGCATTATACAATATGTGTAATACGTCGCCGCTGTCTGTAAAATTTGCCCAGCAAAGATGGTCCATGTTTGGCCATGTGCTAAGGATGCCAGAAGAGACACTAGCACAGAGAGCTTTGGTATTCGACCTACTCGAAGCCAGCAAATACAAAGCCAGGAGAGGACGGCATTGCATAAATCTGCTAAGCGTGCTACGAAGTGACCTAAAAAGAGCAGGACTCGGTACATTCACGTCAAGAATGTACCTGAGGAAGCTAAGGATTTCAGCTGAGGGCAAGACACATTGTGCAAAAGCGAAGAAGGACTGGTTGCAGCTATAGGATGTTTCTACTACTACAGCAGCAGAATACAGTAATCATACATATAAAAGGATATATTATGAATATTATAATGTCAATGTATTAAGATGTAAAAATACGTGTTCATGTTAATTGTAAGCCGGAGAGTTTGAATGATGTACAGGGGTTCGTCAAGGGGAAATCTTTCACTATTTTTATTCGCTATGTTTTGAAATGATTTAATAAAATAATCTATTGACGGACGTGTGGATGGTATTCATAGGGTGTATATTAAAGGACAATTCCGGGATGGGTAAAAGTGTACTTTATTTGAAAGACTGTTATATGACTAACATATTGAATCTTAAATAACTGTAATAGGCAGATAATACGAATAATTATACCATTGTAAACTTGGGGATTATTTCGTCTCTCGGACGCAGCCATGCAACGCGAGCGAAATTTCGCAATCTTTGAGCACGAACGCTGCTAATATGTAATCGTTGGGACATTCTACAGTTAAGCGGGTAAGTTTTTCAAATAAGCTTATGCGGTATAATGCTATAGACCACAAGCTGATAATTGCTTTATTTGCCAACATAACTGTTTCTCGATAGTGTGATACCTGTCTATAAAGGACAATGTAGCGCCTATTAAAAAAGGGTGGGGCGGGGGTCAATATGTGTTGGTGTCAACTGATGAGGGTTCTTTAAGATGAGTGCTCATATGACCACTCGTTAAATAACACCACCGCTTGGCGGCAAAAGCAAGCCTCCTTGGCAAGCCTGCAATAGGACGCCGGAGGACTATTAAAACGAATGGTTTGATTTGCCAAACATATGCGCCGTTATAAAATAAGATTGGCCTGGTAAAATCTAGTTTACATGCTAATCATAGAAATTAGAAGGTGGCTGTACGAAGATGCTAAGATGTATACGAAGACCGGATGTTAACCCGTAGACCGCTGTCTCAAAGTCTATATGTCATGGATTCAATTTTCTCTATCCTATCAGTATGCGTTCATTTTTGGTAACAATGCTGCTGTAAGCCATGGCGACAGCAACATCTTATGTCAAAATGTTCATTCATTTGATTATATTTCAGGCAATATTCATGTGAGTAAAAGTATAATGAGCCGAGCAAATAGCAGATTCTTTCACACTCCAATCTTATGCCTATACACAAAGCATTCTCAAAGATAGAGTATGCGAGATAAAACCGTCTCATGCTGAATTTTACAAAAAAGGATAACATATTCTCAGATCGTATCTTAGATGACCAATATTTATACATTTCCGACTTTCGAACGCTATGTCTGATTTTAGCATCGCATATATCATATTAATCCCGAAATCAGCACCTATTTGGAGGTTCAAGAATTATTGAAAGGGAAAATGTCCATTTCAAGAACAAGAGAAGACTATTTTTGAAAAATTACCACTGGAATGACTGGCTCGATAACCGAGCCAGTCCTTCCAGCGGCGGTAAATTTTCAAAGATATTATTCTCTTGGGCTGTTAACGGACATTTCTATGAGAAAATAGAAATTTTCTCGAACAATTTCGACGGTTAAAGGATTAACACCAGATCAATCATGCCAAATATTCGAGAAAATTATCATACGAGTACTATGCTATTGTGATCTACTTTGGGGCTTTCATTCTGCGTATGATGAATATGAAAAATACCAGTGTTTTTTGTTGTTGTTTTTTCTACAAATTTGCTTCATATGAAATAGAACACACAAAATTGAGGAATACATATATACACCTGTGCAAAAGTTAAGCACCACCCTATTTTTACGCACATGCGAGGGTATATTCATGTGCTATGAAGAAAGCAATAGCATAAACATTTATGTACCCATCCATCTTAGTGCAAGAGGTAATAATGCAACTAGAGGAATGCTGATTATGATGGTGGGGAAACACTGTATGTTTTTGTTTGAACTTGAAAACGAGGCCTGAATATGGTTACGTTGACACAACTGACAACTATTGCCCTACAGTTGACACACGTGGCTAGATTGTCATTAATGGTGTCTGAAAACGAAGTTTAACATCTGTGCACGAGTTTGAGACTGTCATTATTAATACCGGGTATATCCACCTTGTGCCTGGATGACGGCCTGGACACGAAGTCTCATGCTGGTCACCAACCGACTGATACGCCATTGTGGTATTCGTTGCCATTCAAGATGGAGTGCGTCTGTTAATTCCTGTAGGTTCTGCACAGGAGGATCCCTCCTTCTCACCATGTTTCCCAGAATGTCCCAGATATGCTCAATAGGGTTCATGTCAGGGCTCCTTGCTGGCCATGGTAGGGTTTCGATGGCATTCTGGCGGAGGTATTCATGCACAGCTCTAGCACGATGTGGTCGGGCGTTGTCATCCATGAATATAGGGTGGGTTCCAGGTGCATGATTTACAAAATGAGGGACCACAACTCTATCCAGTATGGAATCTTGATATCTTTGTCCATTTAGTGTTCCAGGTACAGTCAACAGATCCAGCTTACAATCAAATGAGATGCACCCCCATATCATAACGGAACCTCCACCAAATGGAACTTCTTCCATGATGTTACGTTGGTCGTACGCCGTGCGTCTGGACCTCCATACACGAGTTCGACCATCTGTGGCATGAAGCAGGAACTGACTTTCATCGGACCAGTGTACCCGTCTCCAGGATCTCATGTTCCAGTGTCTTCTTTCGTTGCACCACCTCAGACGCTCCTCTTTGTGGTGTGCAGTGAGGAGAGGACGTCTGACAGGTCTCCTAGCTTTCATGCCAGCAGCATACAGTCTACTTTTGACGGTAGACATTGACACTCTATTGCGCGTTTCCCATTGCTGGCTGAGCACTCTGCTGTTGGTGAATGGAGATCTCCTAACAAGGCGTACTAGGGCTCGATCATCACGGGCAGTAGTCTTCTTCGGTCTTCCAGATCTAGGCATGTCCTTCACCTCGTTAGTTTGCCCATGTTTTGCAATCAAACGACTGATTACAGTATGGTTAATGTTCAGCTGTCTGCCAATCTCTCTGCATGACATACCAGTGGCATGCATGCCTATGATTTGCCATTTCACACGATCACTTAACCTTCGTCTTGCCATAGCGGTTCACAATCAAGAGCTAATTCTCTCTGTACAAATAAACCACGGTCATGAACACAAAATTCTTAATCTTGTCGCCTAAATCTGTATGTAATGTTCTACACCTCAAACTGGAGTTTTACATAACTGAACACGTGTGCTGTTTCCCGCCACGCACGGACATCAAGCGGCGTGAAGTCATGCATGCATGTGCATTTCGTACTTGGAATTATGTCAGCTAACGCGGGGACAAAAAGTATGGCAGCCTAGTTGTACCATCATGTTTCTACGTTCTATTGTTTTTGCTGGTGCTTAACTTTTGCACAGGTGTATATACGACCGTGGTTTATTTGTACAGAGAGAATTAGCTCTTGATTGTGAACCGCTATGGCAAGACGAAGGTTAAGTGCTCGTGTGAAATGGCAAATCATAGGCATGCATACCACTGGTATGTCATGCAGAGAGATTGGCAGACAGCTGAACATTAACCATACTGTAATCAGTCGTTTGATTGCAAAACATGGGCAAACTAACGAGGTGAAGGACAGGCCTAGATCTGGAAGACCGAAGAAGACTACTGCCCGTGATGATCGAGCCCTAGTACGCCTTGTTAGGAGATCTCCATTCACCAACAGCAGAGTGCTCAGCCAGCAATGGGAAACGCGCAATAGAGTGTCAATGTCTACCGTCAAAAGGAGACTGTATGCTGCTGGCATGAAAGCTAGGAGACCTGTCAGACGTCCTCTCCTCACTGCACACCACAAAGAGGAGCGTCTGAGGTGGTGCAACGAAAGAAGACACTGGAACATGAGATCCTGGAGACGGGTACACTGGTCCGATGAAAGTCGGTTCCTGCTTCATGCCACAGATGGTCGAACTCGTGTATGGAGGTCCAGACGCACGGCGTACGACCAACGTAACATCATGGAAGAAGTTCCATTTGGTGGAGGTTCCGTTATGATATGGGGGTGCATCTCATTTGATTGTAAGCTGGATCTGTTGACTGTACCTCGAACACTAAATGGACAAAGATATCAAGATTCCATACTGGATAGAGTTGTGGTCCCTCATTTTGTAAATCATGCACCTGGAACCCACCCTATATTCATGGATGACAACGCCCGACCACATCGTGCTAGAGCTGTGCATGAATACCTCCGCCAGAATGCCATCGAAACCCTACCATGGCCAGCAAGGAGCCCTGACATGAACCCTATTGAGCATATCTGGGACATTCTGGGAAACATGGTGAGAAGGAGGGATCCTCCTGTGCAGAACCTACAGGAATTAACAGACGCACTCCATCTTGAATGGCAACGAATACCACAATGGCGTATCAGTCGGTTGGTGACCAGCATGAGACTTCGTGTCCAGGCCGTCATCCAGGCACAAGGTGGATATACCCGGTATTAATAATGACAGTCTCAAACTCGTGCACAGATGTTAAACTTCGTTTTCAGACACCATTAATGACAATCTAGCCACGTGTGTCAACTGTAGGGCAATAGTTGTCAGTTGTGTCAACGTAACCATATTCAGGCCTCGTTTTCAAGTTCAAACAAAAACATACAGTGTTTCCCCACCATCATAATCAGCATTCCTCTAGTTGCATTATTACCTCTTGCACTAAGATGGATGGGTACATAAATGTTTATGCTATTGCTTTCTTCATAGCACATGAATATACCCTCGCATGTGCGTAAAAATAGGGTGGTGCTTAACTTTTGCACAGGTGTATATATATTATTGGAAAGAGCTCAACTCAAATCTGTATAAGTGTACCGAACTATTAAAGTGTAAATCGCGATGCACACGAGCCAACAAGTTGCATACAACGTATGTGTCTATACAAAATGTTGCATACGGCTCGTGTGTAAACACTTACACCATCTTGTATGCAACTAAGAAGTTGTCTAACAGAACAGTGTATGCCTACAATTTCCATCTAAGACTTTAATGATTGAATTTGCTTTAAAAAATCAAAATATTTGCTTATTGAATGTCCATTTGCAGGCCAAGAGCAGACTATTTTTTCGAAATTCACCACTGGAATGACTGGATCAGCATGTTGGCTGTGTGTATCGGGGATTCCATCTAACTTTTTCATCCAGCAAGTTGCGTACGATGTGTTTGTCCGCGTGTCTTTTTCACCGCGGTACTTTATTATAATGTGTGTAGTGAAGTGGGATAATAGACACTTTCTGTTGTACAATGAACCTTTCTGGTTTCAGCTATGCCCCGCCCATCTCTAGCTAAGCTCCACCCACACCTCGCTCGTGTTGGGACTATTAATTTCCAAAAAACTACACATTTAAGCTGCTGAATATTTTGAAACCAATTTGACTGGGTGCTGTTGCTGCCTAAGGCAGCAACAGCGCCCAGTCAAATTAGTTTCAAAATATTCAACAGAATGTTTGTTAAATAACAAAGAATTACAAAGACATACAATTCATACAACGTACGTGTCGGAGTATTTGAGATTTGGTGACGGTCGATATGGAACCCTTTGTGACATAATGATTGTGACGTCATCATACACGCGCTGAGCTGATTATGACGTCATACGAGGTCAGATGATAGAAGGATACTCTGGAAAGGCGACGATGTGTTAACGACACTTTCTGTAGGGCGACCGTCTTGCCATGTTTTTTTTGTCCGGAAACTAAGTTTGGATAAGCGTAAGAGCGCGCGCTTTTCCCTTTTCGGATAGAGCGCGCGATTCTTCTCTTCCAGTGTTTGCATACGTGAGTATGCAGACGTGTATAGGCCTACAAATCATCGATTCAAACTATAACTTGTCTATTGCAAATTGCAAATGGATAAATATAATTCAACAGCTTTATTTATAAATACGAAATATGTTTGTTATCATAACAATGTAGGTGCGTAACTTTTGGACACCATTTTTGGTCGCTAGTCTGGGACATTTCCAGGCACCATCTATATGGCTGCGTGTTTTGTCTCTTTTGCACCAGATTCATATGGTACGTATTGATTTACTTTAAAACGTCAGAATATTTAATAACTAAATCACATGGCTATTTAGACTAATTTGGCCGACTTGAATATGGTGGGAATTGGCAAATAAACCTGTCCAGCTTTAGCTATGCCACGCCCATCTCTAGCTAAGCTCCACCAAAAATCTTGCTCACGTTGTGATCGATCGATCCCCAAACGCGCTGACTATCGATTTCCAGAAAACTATACAAGTAAGCTGTTGAATATTTTTGAAACTAATTTGACTAGGCGTTGTTGCTGCCTTATTAAATAGCAACGACATACATTTCGTTCAACGTATCGGACTATTACGCGTAATGATTATGGCGTCATCCAACACGCCACATATTTGATTATGACGTCATATGATTGAATGAGGAAATGGATTCATGAATTGTTCTACATATATATTTGATTTGTTGTGAGTTGATTTATTCTCTTGGTGAATTAAAAAATTGCAAATATGATAACAGGGAGCCCATTATAGAGGCAAGGGCTATACTATATACAACGAAAACTGGTAACATTTCATGGATATTTATAATTAAACAAATAGATATAGCACACTATTATATATTGATATAAATACGGATAGATAGCTTATTGCTAAAGATGACTTTTTGAATATATTGAGAAAAAATCCAAATGTTTGACAAGATGTCCAGAAATACAGAGGCCTGTTTAAAGGTGCATATTCACAGCAAAATTATTGAAAATAAAATTGTTTATATTGTATACTTTTAGAAGCTTAAACTGTGAGCCTATATATAATGACATGAAAAAAATCTTAACATATGATGATTTCATTACGTATAAATTAATATAAGTTTTTAAGTTGTGAAATTGAAATAGAGGCTCGTGCCTCTATTTCAATTTCGCAACTTAAAAAATTATATTAATTTATACGTAATGAAATCATCATATGTTAAGATTTATTTCGTTTCATTACACATAGGCACACAATTTAAGCCTATAAAAGCATACAATTTTAACAATTTTATTTTCAAGCATTCTGGTGTGACTTTTAAGAAACACGCATTTCTCGGATAAATCCGGGGAGATGATCGCCCTGTTTCGATAAACGATGACTAAATTTCTTCGAAAAATTATAAATATTTACTTACTTAATGCCCATTTGCAGGCCAAAAGAAGACTATTATTGAATAATTTACCACTGTAATGACTGGTTCGGTAAAATTTCAAAGATAATCTTCTCCTGGCCTGTAAATGGACATTACTCAAAACCACTACAGGGGCCGGTTTTGGCCGGTTTCGTCACGAAAGGGTTAATGTTAACCTAGCTAAAACCTATATGCCTAGTCTGTTTTATAAATGAATATTGATAGATACGTATGAATTAATTTTAATAATAACTTAATATTGCATTAATCTAGCTGTCAGTTTATTGTGGAAGAAATATTTGTCCCTTTTCTATTATTACACGCTAATGTCAACTTGATCAGAGGTAAGATTCAGTAGCGCGGTGATTGTGGCTTGGGCGTGGTTGTTGGAGGCGGGGTAAGCTGTAATGAAAACGGTCTCCAAGGGAGACAGTTAACGATTTAAATATGCGATGGCATTTAAAACTGGAATGTAGACCATGGATTATTGATTGAGTTATTTAAGGTGTCTCTAAGGACTTCTTCTGTGTTTGCCGGTACTAAGCTAAAATCAACATCGCTACCGAGGGTGAATAATGGAATACAATATTGGGCGTAAGTACTTCATCCGAAATATCAAATGCATTTTTTTTTACCATTAGTAGGTAAATTTGATTAAGAAATCCAAAATATTTGCTTGTTGAATGTCCATTTGCAGACCAAAAGAAGAATATATCTTTAAAAATTTACCACTGTAATGGCTGGCTCGATTATCGAGCCAGTCATTCCAGTGGTAAATTTTCAAAAACAGTCTTCTCTTGGTCTGTAAATGGACATTCAGCAAGATCACTACAGGGGCCGCCGCTTTTGGATGACTTCGTCATGAAAGGGTTAATGTTGAATAATTGGGATGGATATTTTGGAAAGCTATTTGTGTTTTGCTTTTACCAAGCTGTCACGTAGGTTCACCTATTGCAGCAACAACGCCCAGTCTAATTAGTTTTAAAATATTCAACATAATTTTTTTAATTAAATTGTAACTTCGTCAAGGACATTCACTGTTCAAGACTCGGATAAATATGTCACTATGTATTGTGACGCCAGCCTACTTGTGATGTATTTGATATGAGGCCATATGCTTAAGCGACAGAGCTATTTACTGTCGGAGGTAGTCTAGAACGATATTGCGCTCGAAACTGCGATATATAACAAAATCCTCGATACATCGATACATCGTGTATACCGTAGCAAGGTTGGCAAGAGAGTAAATTAAAACCATTAGCAAATTGTTAATTACATTGTAATTATATCGACTGGAAGGTTTTTCTGCCATCGGCCGATCAATTTCACCTAACGCAAACCAAAATACGCACGCACTTAATTTCTGTAACCTATCCGATCTACATAAATGTATTGTATTTCCGAGAATGTTAAATCTCTTAGAAAATAACATAACTGTTTATTTGAATACATATTTGAATAACATTTATAATTTCTGTAAATTCATATTCCCCATATGCCATTATGTGGCCTGGGTGTAAATAAAAAATCTGAATCTGAATCTGAATACATATTTTACGGGAGCTTATTATGTATCGCACGTGACAGCAGTATTATGCTAATAATCTCAATAAACGACCGTGTTCGACTACCTCTGAACATACTTACACAATCAGGGCCTATATATATATTTTATTTCAATATCCAATAGAAGATACCCGATGCTACCGAGCGCACAGTGCGTGACATATGTAAACTTCAAATAATGCCTGAACTCAAATCCTATCGCGAATATTAATTTTAATTTTAGCGAATATTTTAAACCCTTTAAGAATTGAATTCCCAGTGTTCCATTTTAAGACAACTATGTAGGAAAGATGTTGGGATATTTTAAAACTAATTTGATTGGGAGCTGTTGGTGCCTATGGCAGCCACAGCTTCCAGTCAAATTAGTTTTAAAATATTCAACATAGTATTCGTAACATCATAATGAATTTGGCGCTTGTTGTCGTTGAAAGATCAAGGGTTAAATAAATAAACACGTATCTAGCGGGGAATTCTAGAGCCTTTTCTATAGTAGGGATTTTGATTGACAACCTATAGAAAACTCACTGGATGATAGGAAGTTGGGAAGAGAAGGATCCTTTTCCCTCCCCACCCGCCCATTTCTAGTTAATCCCCGCCCACTTTGTAAGCGTGGTCGAGTATATTTTAACACTTTGAATCATGAATTCCCGGAATCGCAATTTCAAGGTAGCTATATAGATAAGCGGTTGAATTGCAACAACTCCAAGTCTAATCGTTGTCAAAATGCTCAACAGAATATCTACGCAATTGTAAATTCATCAAAGAATACAATTGAGATGGTTATTCGTCGGCCGTCACACGCACCCTCGCACTCCACCCCACCCCAGATTGGATCCCCCATTATAGAACGGTACTTTTAATCTTGCGGCGAACTTCCAGTCTGCAGACATCGAGTTGACCTATAGAATTTCTGACAGGCGTTTAGCTGGTACATACGTATGCGTTAGCGCGAGTCTATGTGTTTTATTGTGTGCGTCCGTACGTGTGTGTGCGTGTGTGCGCGTCCGTGTGCGTGTGTGTCCGTTATAAAACGTGATTAGGTTGCTACACGTTGGCTGCATGCCACACAATAGCCCCATGCATTTGTCCAGGTCATGGGAGCGCACAATTACACGAACCTTCGGAATATCATTTATCGTCCCCACTTGTTAACCCCGATATTCCTTCTCGCGCGGGAACGCTAGCATCTCTTGAGTGACGCTTGAATTTATTTTAGGGTTCCCACGCCACCCACTCACATTAACTCGTTGCCCCTGAATGCCGAATTCGAAAACTCATTTTCAATTTATTAAATATTCTGTTGAAAATTTTGAAAGTAATTCGACTGTGAGCTGTTGCAGTAACATGTTCAAGTCTTAATTAGTTTCAACATATTGGACAGGTAAAAATTGAGATTTCGGGAATTCAGGGTTCAAAGGGTTAAAAAATTAATAATCGTAGATACATATCCATTCTCTCTTCAAATTCCATCTATCATCAGATGCGGGAGGTTAAAACAATAGCCTATAATATTCAAATTAACATGATCATTGCGAAAATATAAACTATACTTTCGTCAGAGTATGATGAAAGAAAGAATGAATGGTGATAATTTTGAGGAAGATGTCTACGATAACGACGACGACGACGACGACGACGAGACACACACACGCACGCACGCACGCACGCACGCACGCACGCACGCACGCACGCACGCACGCACGCACGCACGCACGCACGCACGCACGCACACACACAACGCAAGTTATCACACAATAGGGCACTTAATAAAAAAGGAACACATTAAAGGTAATTCGTACCAAAGTGAGTGAAAATAAAATTGTTAAAATTGTATGCTTTTATAGGCTTAAATTATGTACCTTAATGCAATGAAACTAAATACATCTTAACATATGATGCTTTCATTGAGCATAAATTATTACTGAAGTTGAATTATGGTCTGGTGTCTCTAATTCAATTTCTCAACATAAAAATAACATTAATTTACACGTTAAGATTTATTTCGTTTTATTACATCTAGCCACATAACTTAAGCCTCTAAGGGTATATAATTTTAACAATTTTATTTTCAAGCCCATACGCTTTGATGTTGGTCATCCTCTCCTCTCGTTGAGTCGATCAATACCAGTTTCATTGAGGGCTGATGTTGTATCTTAAGCTTCCTGACATTTGAGGAGTTTCAGGACAGCCACTTTGTCAAATGGCACTAAACAAGTTCATTTGCACGCTGATTTGAGGCGCCATCAACTTTCTGGCGAAGTTACACCATGAGGGCGAAGGTACAAAGTTTCTCTAGATCAATATCGCATACATAGCTCGATTCATGTGTATGTTTGTTTCATACATTCAGTACTGTATGTAATATCTTTCTCAGTTTAATGTTCACCCTGCCAAAACGAGGTCTGCAGTGATCATATTCATTTGCAGGAACGCAGAAAGCGTTATTGCTCGTCTTGCGGCCTGCAAATTAACTTTCACTGACCAAATTTAACTCTTGCGTCACAAATCTTGACCACTAAAGGGTTAGTTAATATAAATAGCAATTTGAGAGCTTTTAAGACGGTGTTGATACAAGAGGAGTTAAAATATGGGTGCTTGGCGAGCCGACTTCTTAATTTATCCACATTTATCGGATGTTTTTTTAAAACATATTTTATTGTAACATATCTGTACAATGGGATTGGGCACACGTTAATCCTTATTTTAGCCCGTTCCCTATAAAATTATTAGGCGGAAGCATATAATTATAAACTTATATGCACAATTTACATCCAGCAGAGAGAGAGAGAGAGAGAGAGAGAGAGAGAGAGAGAGAGAGGGAGGGAGGGAGGGAGGGAGGGAGCGAGCGAGAGAGAGAGAGAGAGAGAGAGCGAGAGAGAGAGAGAGAGAGAGAGAGAGAGAGAGAGAGCGAGAGAGAGAGAGAGAGAGAGAGAGAGAGAGAGAGAGAGAGAGAGAGATCACAACATCACCATCACCATATATACACAAATACAGAATATTCATATTTGACGTGTTTACAGATAGGCAGATTATACAAAGAAACATACTTTCAATACTGTTAATACTATTCGTTTTTCTTATAAAGTTATGTGCAATTTCTAGTAAATTTCAATGTTTTCGGAACAAATATATATTACATCCTCACGAGGAAATGTCTACGGAAATATCTGGCGTAATTTCATAAATGGAATCAAATAAATTTCGTTTTTCTTTTGACAATCTTGGGCATTCAAAAAAGTAATGATAAGAGGTTGCTGGGCTGTGACAAAAAGAACAGTTGGAGTGGTGGTTAGTGGTTAGTCATTGTAAGTTTGACATATATCCAAAAGCTGCCAATGACCACTATTATCTCTGTATATTTAACAATATTATACTGAATGATGATCAAAGGTCAAGAACAAACGTCACGGACACGGGTTAGACTCTAACTTGTAACTTTATCGAACAGAACGTGATATCGAATGTCAGCAACGCGTTCAACCTGAACTTTATACATTCAATATTCCTCCGTTAAACAAGTGATTTGTTTGTACAAATGTATCATTAATCATCCCAACAAGTTGTATATCGTTCAAAGTTCATAGAGAATCAAACATATTTATGGATATTCACGTAGATGTTAACCCCTCTTGTGTCAACAGCGCCTCAAAGCTCTCAAAACACTACTCGATATATCAATTAAACATGTTGATGGTAAATATTTTCCAAGATATTTTAATTTTAGAAGACTATTTTTGTAAATTTACCACTGAATTTTATTTCGCCAGCTTGACGATCAAAGGGATAACGGTAAAGAAAATTTAAGTTCTTGCTTAGCCAGTGTCTATCTGCAGGCCGGGAGAAGAGTATCTTTTGAAAAGTTACCACTGGAATGACTGGCTGACTAACCGAGCCAATCATTCTGGTGGAAAATATTCAAAAATAATATTTTCTTGGCCTTTCGAATAGTCATGGCTCAAGACCACTGCAGAGTTGTTTTTGGTCAGTTTAATCATTAAAGGGTTAATTTGACACAAGAGGGGTTAAATAGTCTTATAAATCTGACCGTGCTATTGACCGAGAAAATGTGGCCACGATGGTTAGGCGGTTTCAGAGCCCAGGTAATAAGTATCGAACCACCGCCATGTGGCATCAGAATGTCGGTGGTATCTGGAGCAGACTTACCTGTAAATATTTTTTAATTTTTAATTTTTGCTTGAAGCCTCGCCTTTATTTTGAAACCGGGCTTGAGGTGAGTGTAGTCATTAGTGACTTAAAATACCTATCGGATCCGGCAACGATTTACCATTATTTTAAGTAGTTATTGTAAAGTAGCCGCAAGACATTAGCCGCATTTTTACAAATACTTGTGAACTATTTCTGATTGGCAACACAAACACTTTTCGCTAAGCAATATCTCTAACCTTCATTCACCAATTCAAGTAAACTTTTCCATCGGTTTGCTTACCAGGTGAACAATACAAATCAAAGACAACATATTCTTTAACCCATGCTCGACGAATCCGGAAAAAAACAGTCTATGCAGGAGTTTTAAGGAATCTCCTCTTGCAGGACAAGAGAACATCACTTTTGAAAATGTACCACTGGAATGACTGGCTCGTTAACCGAGCCAGTCATTCCAGTGGCAAATTTTCAAAAATAATCTTCACTTGGCCTGCAAATAGACATTCAATAAGCAAATATTATATATTTTGAACAACTTTAGTCATTAAAGGTTTAAGATATAAGATGTATTTTGATGAGTAGTGTGAAAGTAATTTGCCTGGAAGATGTTGCTGTCATATACATGGGACTGTGCAGCATGTTCCTAGAAATGTGCCCCACACACTCATGCAACATGTGCCAGCAACACGGTGGGTTTCCTATGTATAGTTCCGTTGCTATTTCCCAACAGGGGTTTGCCGCAAGAAGATGAAACTGGAGTGGCACTATAATAGCCGACCATGTACAGTTGGCTCAATTGCGGTTACCACCATGTGTAGACGTCGTAATAGGGATGCTTGGACATGAGAGATACTGTTGAACAGGAAGAATTTGTTGCTTGCTTTATCCACTCAAACTCCATCCATCCCAAAATATGGCAGTTTGCAGCATGATACAGTTCGCCATGCACTCATGTAGCATGTTACAAAACATGCATCTTGCGCAACGTTTTGCGCACCATATTCCCATGTGTATGCCTGGCTTTAGTCAGCGACGAGTTCCTGTCTAAGTACTTTTACAACCTTGAACATTGTTCCTGTGATGGCCTCGATATAAAGATACTGCAATTTAACACATAAAGATGGCACATGTTTATTATACGAGGCTTGGCTATGAAAATCACAGTAAGTCATCCCTATCGTTTGTGGTTGCCGGGGTGGGGGTGGTGGCTGATACTGGTACGTGGTGCTTGAGACCACCCGGGAACCTGTCTGCCTACAAGTGGGGCTTCTTTTTCATCTTGTACTGGAAATTCCTCCCTTGGTTGAAAGCACCCTTGCAAAGAAGCATTGTTCTTGTTGTATGGGATCCATGCTCCCTATTCTATGTTGTAACTTTATATACAGCCCCAGCAGCTGCAATCTGACATCCACACCATCCACATTCCAATTGCTTTAGTTGTTATCTTGATCGTTGAGTAATTATATCCGGTTGCAGTACAATCTGTATATTAAATCTCTACCGATCTTCTCCACCTTTCCTTGAAGGGGTTCTACATGGAGATATGTTGGTAAACTTTCATGCGGCACATCAATCAGTATATGAATCAAGCAGGCAGCATCATCTAGAAGGCTACTCAAGTCATGTTCCTGCAACAGTCTCTTCAATCCATGTAGGTACTGCTCTCCGATGTTACTCAGAGCCTCACATCTCAGCATGAAATTATCACGGTTCTGTGCTTCTTTTACTACATAGCTTGCAAGCTGGCGATAATGACCCACCAAACTGCACTGTACACATAAATGGTTGCCATTTTGCGCAAGAAAAAAGTAAGGGATCTTTGCGGGATATCGATAATATGATAATTGTAAATTCGTAAATAAATACAACGTGACATCGTAATAGTAGTATGAAATCACATCGTACTGCTAATGTGTGAAATCGTATCGTAATTGTGATGAGTTCTACTTTCATAAAACGTTCCAGCCAATCAGAGCCATTGGCGAGTTTGAGATAACGGGCACTTCCTGGAGATACAGCCTATACATGAAACGAGACGCCATTACGAGAGTAGCGTCACAATAAGCGTAGCATAATATCGTATTGAAGCTGCGAAGGAGTGCGGGTGTTGTTGTGCACAGGTCTCGTGACAGACTGAAAAAATGGCATATGTTTGAATATCAAGATGGTCGTTCAAAGGAGTTTGCTTTTAACAATGAATTGGTATACTCCCAAAAAATGGTAAATTTAGAACACTTCCTAATTTACCTGGCATTCATAGTTAAAGTGGGAGTAAAACCTCTCCGATATTAATATTTTTCCATATATAACACCCTGCCCTAAGCCTCATTGCACCCAAGGGTAATCTTATAATACAGTAATTCACGTGTAAGTTACCATCGTGGCACGGTATCTGCCTTCAGAACAAGATTAACATGACCGATTCGCCTTTTTTTTTTCCACCAAGAACAGAAAACTTCCTATCGCCCCTTGTATGTATTATGCTCTTTGAGTAGGCCAAGTCAATGTCCGAACGCCCACGCTATACGGATGAATATTGGACTATGGTATTTCTGTACACACAATGGCCGCATCAGAGCTGTCATTCAAGTATCTGACGGCATCGTCAAATTCTCCGTTTATTAGCCGACCTTATAATCAAAATGATGCAGCCACGTCAGGAAAATCGAAAAGTCCGTCAGGAATGCCTTTGATGAATTTACAAATTATTAAACATTATGTTGGATATTTTGAATCTAATTTTATTGGAAGTAGTTTCTGTCATGGCAAAATATTTAACAGCTTACCTGTATTTTTACCTTGAAATTTTGATTCCAAGAATGTAAGTTTTAAGGGTTCAAATCTATTCAAACACGCTCACAAAGTGGGTTGAGCTTAGCTAGAAATGGGCGGGTTAATGCTAGAAACCAATCCCTCGATTTAACTCCGCGTCTTTCATTAAATATCAAATCGTGTACATGTTCGCAGTCTCAAATTCATTTCTCACGGCTATCGTTTCATATTTCAGCGATTCAAAATTATATACTCTCCTTTGACCATCCTTTAGATGTTTTAGCGCAAATAAATCTCAAATAATTATCTATATTTATTTTTATTTGTACGGAATACATTCTTCTCCCGCACTTGGTATGCTATTGTTACCGATTGTATCCGCTAAACACGGTTCACGTGTTTCATTCAATGGAAATAAATAATAACTAGAGCGATTCAATGACAAAACCTTTAGCTCATAGAGACAAGAAAACTCTAATCTTTCATGATGTGGGGAATATTGTCTTGGATGTTTTGAAACTAATTGGACTGAGAGCTGTTGCTGCCACTATAAATAGGGTAAACATATTAAACAGCTATCCCCTCCTATTATTTTCTCCAAATTGGGACACAGGTATTTCACGGTGTTAAATATTCAATGACTTCAATCCCATTCATCATTCACCAGGTTAATGCTCTTCATGGGACACCGAATGCCCATGCGTCTGATATTGAGGAGAGACACGAGTTCGTATGGACATGTTCTGTGAAGGCGAGTTGCTCTCGCCCAGCAAAGGAGAAGAGGGTATTGCATTCCGGTGTGCCAATGTGTGCGTACTTGCATACTGTTTGTTCATAGCGCAAGAATGCAAGAAGGCAGAATCGCCTGCTTTGGCCCAGCCCTACTTTATTGCCACTGTTTATGATCACTTTGTATTTGCGCTTAAAGAGACGACTATGTAGGTGACGGGGTGTTGGATGGGATGGGTAGGATTAAGTGCACCGGCCAAAAAAATCAAAGGCGTGTGTCAGCCCCCCCCCCCCACCCAACAGCTCGTCTCGCGTGTAATCTAGTTACCCTAATACGATACTCAAGTCTTCTGGTTTTCTGTAATGCATCCAGGCTATACCGCTGAACATATTACCCATGGTCTGGAAGTGCGAATGCTAGTACGTCTTAGCTTCCACAATGTAATCCGAGAATCAACGCATTTTTAAGCTATGTTCAAAGAAGGTACTATAACCGCAGTTTTAAGGTTGATCAACCTGATCATCTTAGTGTTATCCAGGGGTTGGCAAGGACATAACACAAAAATGTGTATCAAGCAACACCACTATAGCCAGGCGTACACCATATATGCTTTTTTGGTTCAGGCCTTCATGGAAAGATTGGCTCAACTCCTAAGACATCGCGCAAATTTTGAATAACTTACATTCAGCCGCGTCTTATACATGACACGAACGTTTGGATGGTGAGTGACAAGCAGTGTATGACTATTGAGCGGTCTACAAGGGAACTATTGTGGCAAGATGAGAGTCATCCAGATAATGGCGGATCACCCGCTGTATAGGGTGTGATAGGTGTCCTGTCCACAACAGCAGAAGTACATAGAAGCGCCCTGATGTTTCTACAGAACATCATTTGCGACCAGACAGGAAGGGAATTTGATCTGACCTCGCATCAACTCTCACTAGACATTTCGAGTTTTAGCTATGCCCCTCCCATCTCTAGCTAAGCTCCACCCATACCTCGCTTGTTTTGGAATCGATCGATCCATAAACTCCTCCACTATGAATTCCCCATAAAACTATACATGCAAGCTGTTGAATATATTAAAACTAATTTGACTGGGTGCTGTTGCTGCCTATAAGAATGTTTATTAAATAGTACATACATACAATTCGTACACAGTGTCAGACTATTAAACGTTTAAGACAGACTAAATCGAGTCACTCATGCTGTAATTCATTGTGACGTCATCATAGACGTCACGTGGTTGATTATGATGTCATATGATGGATGGATAAACTCGAAAGGTCGCATAATAACTGGCAACAGCTGGTCGTATTGGATAGCGCAGATCTTATGGACATATTGTAAACTCGGCTATTCACTCGCGCTGGACAGAAAGCTTATGGAATGAATCTCAGAACCTGAATTCATTACAATGCATGCCATTCTGGTTGACTTCTGTCTCATCCCTTCATGAGACGAAGAAACTGCATACAACGCTAGAGTATTAACAGGCAATTTGCGTCTCCAGACCTCATACTGCAACACTAATCTGTATACGTTATGAATGTTGTATCACAATCTATTGACTCTGAGCAAATGATTTTTCTTGACATATTAACCCCTCCTGTGTCCACAGCGCCCCAAAGCGATCAAAATACTACTTGATATATCAATTAAACATTTTGATCGTCAATATTTTTCAAGATATTTTAATTTTAGAAGACTATTTTTGTAAATCTGCAACTGAATTTTTTGGGGGCTTGACCATCAAAGGGATAATGGTAAAGAAAATGTAAGTTTTTTCTTAGTCGGTGTCTATCTGCTGGCTGAAAGAAGAGTATTTTTTGTAAATTTACCATTGGAATGACTAGCTCGGTTACCGAGCCAGTCATTCCAGTGGAAAATATTCAAAAATACTTTTCTCTTGTCCTTTCAAATAGCCATTTCTCAAAACCACCGTAGAATTGTTTTTTGGTCGGTTTGACCATTTAAGCGTTAAGTGTGACGCAAGAGTGGGTAAGAGTACAATCAAACTGCCTCCCATCCTCGCCTTATAGAATATAAAAGCTATCGTAAACGTAGCGTTATATTACTGCATTATACAAGTACGAAAGACCACATTGTGATAATAAAAACTTACATTCCTTTGCAAAGAAATAAAAATAATAATATTTGAATAATTTCACTTTTTATATGGGCTAATCCAGTTTTATAAAATCTTTTATCAATCCGCCTCGGGGTGGGGTGGCGGGGTGGGGGAATTGGGTGCTGTAATTTTAGCCTATCGTCAAACTTGTTAATCCACTTTGAGACATTCAGGTCACGGGGATATATCTTTACAGTATTTAATTAAACCACTAACGGTACAGAATGCAACTTCGTGGTAAGCTAAATTAAGGGAAATCCACCTATTATCTCCCCCCTTCATACCCACCCCAAGTTTTATGATTGTCTTCGCTTCTTATAGAAAAGAGGGATAAAAACCTAATTGGATAACGTTCCTTAGCTTAAATAAACATGTTTAATTTACGATAGCGGTCTATGGTTAAACACGGAGTATTTACTAGTGGATTATTACTGGTAATTCTTACGGGCGGTGTAATCACAATGTGGAATGTTACATACGATTGAGTAGGCCGTATATATGACGACTGAGAGGACTATATTCAGAGAAATTGTTGTTGTCATATATAGCAGCAAGTTTCAGCAACACCATGTACCTAAGTAGATACTAATTAGAAAGGAACAAGATCGATAGAATCGCAGAAGCTGCAGGTATAGAGTGAGATGTAGGTCACACCGCTGTCAGACTGCCCTCCTTTTGTTACGCTAAATACCGTAAGGACATATCAATTTATGTTTTTGTTTTACAAACTCTCCTAACTTAATTTTTCCATATCTAGGAAAAATGAAACTGGAATTTTAAGGCATTGTTTTCAACATTCTTTCCATCTAGCAATTTTTCGCAGCCAAATCCTTGTCACTCGGAATTCCACAGAATTTCATGTAAATCTTGTTGTTCTCTCTAGCTTTGGTTTAAACAGTATCTATTTTTTAAGAATAGAATAGAATAGAATAGAATAGAATAGAATAGAATAGAATAAAAAAGATGGGCGTATGATTCAGCTTCCCCACTGCCCGCCAACACCGGCTCGCATTGGACAGATCGCTAGTTCAGAGCAGAACAGACGCTATTAAACCGATTAGTTTCATCAATATATTTGCAAAGCCTTATAGTTACTTGGAGATTAATCTCAGGAGTATCATCGTCATTGGCGTAGATGAGTTGTGTTAGCTGTTAATGATGTGAGAGGGACATTGTTGGAAACAAGTGCATTGTAAAAAGATGCTTTGGTTGTTATAAAGTAGACAGTGGAAGAGGTAGTGGTCACTGTTTTCATCATTATGACCACATAGGCAGCCAGGAGAGTCTATCAGAAAATTATCATAGAAATCTCTATTTAGATTACTGCAACCATCTCGACGCCTGCATAGAGCTATGTTGTTCGGTCTGGTACCTACATAGTACCATGGGGGAGGCACTCGAGTAGGGGACATAGCTTTCAATTTGTTATAAAATTCTGCAAGTGTGATGGACATCTTGACAGGAGCATGAAGGATATTTTGTTGTAGGCAGATATTGCAAGGATTTCGAGTTTGTGATAAAGGAGGTAGATATCCGGACAAGGCCTCACCAGTCATATCGTTACTAATTTTGTAGAAGACCACTAGTTTATGTATATTTCGCCTATAAGAAAGCGTTTCCATGCCCGTTTCTGTATATATTTCTAAGAGCGTCCTTCTGGACGTTTTCCAATCTGGTGACAAGATACTAGGGTATATTATCCCAGACAACATCTGTATATTCTAGGGACGGTCTAATGAAACTGTTACACATGATTTCAAGACATTGTCTGTCTAGTATATACTTAAGGCCCTTAAGTAGCGAGAGCTTACGTTGGGTGATTGTTAATAGGGATTCCACATGATTTTTCCATTGACCTTTTTTTGTCGAAAGTAATCCCAAGATGTTTATGACAAAGTGAAGAGTGGAATTCAAAATCTTTGAACGGTATTAGAAAATCCGTAGGATTATTTCGAAGGGAGGTAAACAAGGAAGTGGTTTTAGAGCGTTAAAATCTACAAGCCAGGTAGTTGCCTATTGAGTTATCGCCTGAAAGTCATGGCTGCTTGTTGGAGACTGTGTTTCTAAATTGTCTGATGTTATATAAAACATGCGTCATCGGCAAATAATCTAATGTTATTTAATATATTACTCGGCATGTCACCCTGGGGCACTTCTACTTGTTGATTCATCAGTAAGGATTCTGTGCCATTTAAAACAACTCGCTGTTGACGACGATAAAGATAATCTTTGAACCAAGAAAGAAGACTTCCAGAAATTCCAAATAGGTTTAATTTCTGAAGAAGGCCACGAACAAAATAAAAACAATACGCAATTACAGTGTAGAGTCCCAAATGTTGATTTACTGTGGAGTGCGATGGGAGAAACCCTGACTGATATGGAGTAATAGCATGTTTAATGTGGTTGTATAAATACTTAAATACTACTCTCTCCATTACTTTACTTAAGCAACTCAACAGTGAGATTGGACGGTAATTAGAACATATGTTTCGGTCACCTTTTTTAAATATTGGGGTTACATTAGTTGTTTTCCAAGGTGTGGGAAATCGAGAGCTAGCAATTGAATGATTAAAGAATTGGGCTAAGGTTGGGGCTAGGGTATCGCTGCTCTCATTGGGCTTAATTTATCAGGGCCGACTGCATTGGATGTATCCAAGTTAGTATGCATATCCAGCACGTCAGTAGTTGTTATCCTTATAGTATCTATCGTGTCTTCAATATATGGTGACAGGGAGGTAGTTGTATTTCAGAATCATCCAGCCTGGCTGTGCTAGTAAAATATGCATTAAGAAGATTTGCTTTTTTATCATTAGCATATCCAAATGAAGAATCGACGCCTTTTAAAGGGGGGATCTCAGTAAAGTTAGAGTTGATACCGTATAGGAACGATTTATTTATCTATTTGGTGGATTCTTATTTTTTCGGCTAAGTTGTTTTTATGGTTTTCTTTAGCTGCTTGAACTAATTTGTTAACATAGTTTCTCTGCTTCTTAAAGCTTGCCACGTCTTGGTCTACTCTAGTTTTCCTGGATTTTCTGAATGACCTTTCACTAACTCTCATCTCATGTTTTACCTTATTTGTCATCCAGGGTTTATCATCAGGTTTTATGGTAACTGTTTTATTTGGTATACTAATGGCAGCACTTATAATATTCGTAGTACTAGTTTAACATCATGTATCAACCTCATCCTCATGGAGAAAATCAGCGAGTTGGTTGCGAAGTTTACCCCGATCAGCCTTAGTATAGTCCCATATACATCTATGGTAAGATGTCCGCTTAGGTATTTTAGAGGATAGGACCACATAGGTGGGAGTGTGGTCGATGCCAAATGGCGCAAAGATGCCCCTATCTTGGACTAGTCTAATGTTAATAACGATAGCTTTGTTAATCATTTAATAGTCAACCCGCTCAAACGGGCTTTGCAATGGGCATGAGAAAGGTCCATTTGCTGAACCAGAGAAGACTATTTTTTTGGGAAAATTTATTACTGGAATGGCTGGTTCGTTAACGAGCCAGCTATTTCCGTGAATAATTTGCAAACATAGTCTTCTCTTGGCCTACAAATGGACACTCAATGAGAAAACGTTTTGAAGTTTCTTGATCAATCTTGACAATTAACATGATGAAATGTGTAAAACTTGAACGGCCTAACACTTCTGAGCTTGAAATTGTGCATTGTTTTAATTTTGTTCTCATCTCAGATCGTGTGTTTTGGGTGGAAATTTTCGTAATACAAAACGTTGAATCGGTCTGGCCTAAGCCTACAATGCATGCATATACATCATGATTGAGTGCTGAATACGAAAATCCCTGGAAACTACAGTTCGGTACTTACACCTAGAATAGGTTGGTGCCGTTTAAGCGAGATAGAAAAATACTAACTGAGGAGTAGTAAAAATGTCGATAAATCTAGGTAGATGCAGTTCTTGGATTTTCGGATTTTTGGGCTCATACCCAAAGATATGGGGGAGTCCTAGTCAATGATCACACCCGATCCTGTGTTTAGATTTGAGCCAATTAGACCTGTAGTTTCCGAGATATCCACAAATCCCGAATTTAATCCAATCGGGATTCAGGTTCTTTTATCTGGATAATGGCAATGTTTAGAAATCCTCTTGCACGGCAAGTTCTTACGTTGTGTCAAATTTGAGGCGGATTTGATTAGCCGTTTTTGGGATACATCCCGGAATAATCTTTTGTAGCTGACCGACCGACCGACCGACCGACCGACCGACCGACCGATCGACCGACCATCCGACCGACCGACCGACCGACCGACCGACCGACCGACCGACCGACCGACCGACTGACTAACTGACTGGCTGATTGGCTGACTGACTGACTGACTGACTGACTGACTGACTGACTGACTGACTGGCTCATTGGCTGACTGACTGATGCATGTAGCCTTCATACGCCATTTTGTAATGGCCTGACAGAAATAAAGAAAATTGAAACTGAAAAAGGTTTTTGTGACTGAATGACTGGCCGAGCAACCGAGCGACCGACTGACCGAAAAACGACGGAACGACGACTGACCTGAAGGATCGATTGCGTGATTGACTAAGACACATGATGGTTTATTGAGCTAAATAATGCTTTTCTGGTGGCTGAGCGCTAGACGACACTCTGTGTACGTGTGGCTCACGCCTTTGTTTTCTACGTTGGCAATTCACGCAATGACCATGTGAACTAGATATTTGGTCCTTTGATCTCAAATTCAAGGCGCCCCTAACAGGTCACAATACGAAGGTGTGTGCCACAATGGAGCAATTCGCTTTTAGCTATGGCTCGCCCATCTCTAGCTAAGTTCCAACATCACTTCGCCCGCTTTTGGGATCGATCGATCCCTGAACTCCCTGTCTATCAATTTCCAGAAAACTGATTAATATATTGAAAACTGTTTAATATATTGAAACTAATTTGACTGGGTGATGTTGCTGCCTATGGGAGCAACAACATCCAGTCAAATTAGTTTCAACAATATTCAGGAGCTGTTTGTTAAATAGCAAAGACATACGATTCGTACAACAAAGCTTAGTTCGTCATCAATCAAGGGTTCGTGACGAACCTAGACATGCCATTCATGACATAATTGATTATGACATCATCATGCACGTCACGTGGTTGATTATGACATCATGTGATTGATGTATAAATTGGAATTCTCCATTGGTGATTATACCTGATTGCCTTCCAGAACTATGCCAAACAGCATGTTTATTCTGATATGCACTGAGTGACCCGCGAGGTAGACATATGGCCAATGGAACTGTCCAGTTTTAGCTGGATTACCCGTCCATCTCTAGCTAAGCTCCACCCATATCTTGCTCGTGTTTGGGATCGATCGATCTCTGAACTCAGTGACTATCAATTTGGTGAAAACTATACAGGTACGCTATTGAATATTTTGGAACAAATTTGACTGGACTCTGTTGCTGCCTATGGCATCAAAAGCGTCTAGTCAAATTAGTTTCAAAATATTCAATAGCATGTTTGTTAAATATTAAAAACATACAATTCGTACAACAACGCTTAGTCCGTCATCAATTAAGCGTGCGTGATGAACTTAGCTACGTCATTAATGACGTAATTGATTATGACGTCATCCTGCACGTCAACAGCATGTTTATTAAATAGTAGGTACATACAAGTCGTGCAACGTGTCGGACTATTATGAGTTAAAGACGGGCCAATAGAATGATCTATGACGTAATGATTATGACGTCATCATATACACCACTTAGCTGATTATGACATCATATGACGCCAAATTAATCGATGGATACTCTGGAAAGGTGAATTTACCTGAAACTCAAAACACTTATATAAGTAACTATGGTGATTATACCATCTTACATTCCTGAATTATCGCCAAAAATGTAAATTCGTGTTTGCCCGTAGTAACACCCTGACCTGGATCATTGCCATTTTGGCATGAATCTAAAATAACTTCTAGACTGCTGTAGCATGATTACATGTTGTGTACCCAAACGCCCGTTTGGCCACTATGACACGATTACCCATCTTTAGTGACTAGATACTGGTGGCCCAATATCATAGACAGCTTAAAGTACTTAGCGGGTCGATGCCCAATATAGATATATTTGCGTATTGTAAATCTACAAAACTAACTGATTTAACCGATCGACAGTACAATGGTTAAACTAGGTGACCGAGAGGACGTGTCACGTGATATTTAATATGTCAAGCAGCTCACGTCAATATTATTAAAAAGAGAATAGATTTGTTCAATCAACACAAGCCATGGTCATCCGTCCAGTTTAACAGGTTAGTCAGCTCTAGTGTATGTTTACACACACGTCAAAATTACGCTCTCAGCTATGGGTAATTCGTCTCAGCCGATATATGTTTAGTCTAACATCCTAGACCCACCCACCACCCATTCATTGCTTCGAACCTGGACAGATGTTTACATCTTAATGCTTAAAGACCGATTATGGCTGAAAATTTAACAAAATGACTGTTTCTACCTTAATCTAGGCATACCGAACTTTAGTCTTAATCAAGAAACATTCGGAAATTCAGAAAATTTAAAGGCCAACTTTTCACACCAGAATGCTTGAAAATAAGATTGCGTAATTTAGAGGCTTAATATGTGTTCCTCAATGTAATAAAACGAAATAAATCTTAGTATATGATGACTTCATTCAATATAAATTAATAGTATCTTTAGTCGTGACATTGGACTATGATGGATATCTATCGCGATTTCAAATTCAAAACTAAAATATTATATTAAGTTGTACTAAATGAAGTCATATTCGTGTTGTCACCAGAATGGGTGCTCATATACCTCCTGGTGTTGATTATGAAGCATATTTTAGACTCATAGGTATGTCATACACGATCCAGGTCGCCTTACTCCGTCTTCTCACATCATTGCCCAGCGTCGTACGGCTTTAATTTCCAGAAGAGTGGCACAATAGCTGTCTTGTAACTAGGCAGAGTGTAGTTTACATACTGGGTCAAGTTCGACTCACTTACCACAGTCAGTTTCATGGTTTACTGATCATGCGCAGTTGTTATACCCAGTCGAACTTGATCGTAGTCGACTATAGTTCGTTGGTACCCGGTCCCCTATTGAATTACTATTGCAGAAAATTTGGAGCAGTGTACCAGTCTCCATTATTGCTTTCTGTCGTCTGTTTTGATGACCTACGAAAACGGGCTATTTTTGTCCGCTAAGACGTCAAAAAGCGTCCATGTGGCATAAAGTGGGAAGGGATATGGGCTTGGGAACATTGAATACAATGGGAAAGCATAATTTCAGCAAACCTAAGTTATTTAGTGAAATATTTACACTTTTAAATGCATTTATTCTTGACAAGCGGTCGGTTTCCGCCATTTTGAAATTTACGCAAATATCGGACTAACCATCTGAACTTAGGTCGGGTGCTCGGTTGACTATATATAGTTGACTAGCTAGTTAACTATTTGAAGTTCGGCTGGTACTCTAGTTAGCTAGAGCTAACTATGGTTAGGAGTCGAACTTGACCCTGCATGTGAGGAATGAGAGAGACCTGACAAGGTGGGAGTCGGGCAAGATCTACTTTGGACTTTAGTCATCTTCTTGACTTCTCCCACCATTTTCCGGATTGTCTTCGCTCGCACAATGTTCACGGATTTCTCCTGCGCCTGCCCGTATATGATGCGCGTGAACTGCTCGAGCCGCTGCTGAACCTCAGAGACTTGACATATCACTCTTCACCAAGCAACCTATTATATAAATGTTGGCGGAGCCGTGTTAGTCAGGATATAGTATAAGAAAAGTACAAAGTGGTTTCTTATAAAACTAAGTTTATTATGATCAAGCTTTTCGCAAGCCTGTTCATAATAAATGAATTTAGTGGTAAAAGATAGCACCTCGCACTTTTGTTATACCAAGCCACCTAAAAACTGATGCCAGTGATGAATATATAATCAGTGAAAGGGTTCTCGTAAAATGTTTCTCTGAAATGATTTGATGATAATTAAAAATCAAATCTTACAAATCACGATCATGAATTTGTTTGCACCACTTAAGGCTGTGTGGAATATGGGGTCCCCCTTCAGCTCATTGAGAGGAGCGACCTTGACCTTTCCTTTGAAGGCGCTTCTGTTGGAGAGATCCTCTCCAAACTTGCGCGAAAGTTTGCCAGTGCGGTGTTAAAGACGTATCCCAATTTGGGGGTCAAAAGATAAAACGCAACGCCAAGAAATTTTAGCAACATTGTTTTCAAGATGGAAACTTTCGACACACTTTTCGGTAGCTCTGTTTCTGTGGGGAGATATTTTCCAAATGGCGTGCCCGTGGGGTTCCAAAGGTGTATCGCAATTTGGGGGTCAGAAGCTAGAGGCAACAACAAAAACAACAACAACAACAACAACAACAACAACAACAAAAACAACAGCTTTCAGCACCATTGTTTCCGAAATAGACATGTTTTACGTCACGGCGGTCTGACTGAAAAATATATCAACGATAAGAATTTTGGAAAAACTTTAACAATTGGACACATATGTTTCTAGCTTAAAAATAAACACAAGTGTCTCGTGTTCTCTCTTTAAATGACACCCCCATTTTACTATACCACCTGTCAAGTTGAAATTGGAGAGCGTACATACCAGCAATTGTCGATCGGCATTTAATAAACTATTTCTAAATCGTGTAAATGTTAACATTTTGAACCACTGTATGCCAGATTACCAATTTCAAAATAACTATACAGGTAATCTCTTGAATACTCTAAAACTAATCTAACAGGAACCTTTTGCTATCACAAGCTTCCAGTAAAATTAGTTTCGAAACCTTCAGCATAATAATTACTAAATCGTAAGGAATATTTGATGTTTAGTGTTTCGTGGATCAAAGGGTTGGCCGTTTCAGACATACTATGTACCAATGCACTTGAAGGCACGCGATTTTTTAAACAAATTTTATTTACTGACATTTAAAAAAGGAATGCAGCGGGGCCTAAATACCGTCCTTTGTGAGTGCGAACGTAATTAGAAACGTAGCAGCATGCGCGGATTATACCGAGCTTAGTTAACTCACAGTTACACATATTATTAAAGGCTTTATCGGCACCACGAAGGCTCTATTCACACCAAACACGACCGCGACCCCGACCGCGACTGCGACCACGAACATAGTTTTTCTCGTGCGAATTTTCGCACGAACGTCTCGGTCACACCAGGCGCGGTAAAGTGAGAGAACGCGCGAACTTTGACGTCATTTGTAGTTTTTGTTATAGGTACTATTCATATGTGGGCTGGTGGCTTGTTAAAGGTAAATTATCAATGTACTTTAAATCATAATTTATTACTAAACTTCTGTATTAATTATTGTATGTTTTTTCCATGAATATATATATTTGAGTTGTTACACTCAAGGGCCTATGGCCTATTGTGGCAAATAATTATCTATCTATCTATAAAACGCCAACGTGACCAACATGCAACTGCGCGTTTAGTGACACTCGTATACATATTTATCATATAAACAAGCCTTCTAGCCCGTTCCATGTTTTTTCGATATGAGCACACGCGCCATATTCAACGGAGTATTTTCATTGTCTGTTGGGTGCGCAACCCATTTAAATCGACCAATTAAAACATCGATTGATGTGAGCGTGACACGTAGGGATTACTACGCGGTACTGTTTTACTACGATTTGTTTACTACGATTTGTCATTCACGAAACGTCATCGCAAATTGTCATCGTTTGACAGTTTATCAGTCGACAGCGAAAGTAACGATTGATGGCCGTGGCTCTGCGATAGTCTTAGAAGAAAAGTGTAGTTTACGGCTGATATCGTCAGATTTTGTGTTTGTCACTATATTTTGCTGCGCATTCAGTATCTGTTATCAAGTGGTGGTGCATCACAGAAAATCAACAATGAGAAATCAGATAAAAGTCCCATCAGCAACTATTGGCAAATGTTTCAAAATTACAGTTTATATGATAAATGAAATCTCAAACTCGGTCACTTTTCATATCACTATTATGAACCTCGTTGAAAATTATCAATTTTGCACTCGCTAAAGCTCGTGCAACTTGATAATTTTCAACTCGGTCCATAATAGTGATATGAAAAGTGACCTCGTTCCAGATTCTCTATATACGTACACATGCCCTCTTCTTTAATTGGCCCACATTTTAATATATGCTGGAAATAGGACACATAAATATATAACTTGCACGTCCACGTTTACATTTTACCAGTTCCTGAGTGTCACACACATGGATTCACCTTTCCAGAGTATCCATCCACAGCACGTGTATGATGACATCACAATCATTACGTCACAAAGGGTTCTATGTAGAACGTAATCAAATTTCAGATAGTCCGACACGTTGTATGAATTGTATGTCTTTGTAATTCTTTGCTATTTAATAAACATGCTGTTAAATATTTTGGAACTAATTTGACTGGGCGCTGTTGCTGTCTTAGTCAGCAACAGCACTCAGTCAAATTAGTTCCAAAATATTCAACAGCTTACCTGTGTAGTTTTTTTTGGAAATAGATTGTCAGGGTGTTCAGAGATCGATCGATCCCAACGCGAGCGATGTGTTGGTGGAGCTTAGTTAGAGATGGACGGGGCATAGCTAAAACAAGAAAGGTTAATTGGTTGATATTTTGGCCATTTACCTATTCGTAAGACGTTACCATAGAAATCATCTGAATCGTCAGCGCGTTTTCTTAAAATTCTCCCAGAAAGCGATTTACTCGAATTTCCGCGAGAACCAATTTTGGTTTAAACAAAGATTATCTTTTCGTGGGAGCACTGTAAGATAAGTCCTGACTAACCTTCGTTTAATCAACTATAGCACCATGTTAGTGACATGTCAGTCCGAGGCCCTTGCGAGCAGCACTGATTTAATGAGGCTGAACAATATACAGAATATTCTGGAAGAAAACAGGTTGCATCTCAGGAAAATTGCGTATCATAACATTGTAATGGGCTCACAACTAAAAAACAAAACTTATGCTCTGCTTGATTCCATAACAAATTGCCGATAATTAAGAACTGCCGCGAGCCGGCTACCCAACCCTAACGCCATCTTTGAGGGAGGGGAGGTAGGTTTACCGTCTACTCAAGACCAGCTTTAACTGTTGTCTCACTGATCGACATCGGAATCTAAGTATATAATTACGTTAGATAATGCTATAATATTACAGTTTCTGCAATCGAATGGCATCTATATACAGGCTATCGTATTTGTGTATCAGTAGGTTTTATAGCACTTCATGACATGCCCTTCCAGGCAGGAATGCTCTTCCAGACAAGATATCAAATTTACCACAGCTCCGCGAACAGCTTCTAGCTATCGTCATAAAGCATAAATAATTATATTGAAGAAAGATTGTATTAAATGCTAAGTTCTTGAAAATACCAGTAAATATATAAAACAAAAATGTAATATTTATTTGGTTATTTGTTTGTTTATATGTATATAACAAAACAAGAAAAAGTACTGGTCTGTTGCAAGGCGCTGGCTAGAATGGAAATACCGCACTCTACCACGCGCTACCCGCGCCACATTCTAGCTTTGATGTGCAATTCGCAGCACGTCAGAACACATATTACATTCTACACTTCGGCCCGCATGTAAATGTATTTCGTGTTGGAGTCTCCCACTTTGCAAACAAATACAGTTCATTTTTTACAAACCAAGAACCAATTTTGAAACGCGCTCACGTGCAAAGTGCAGCGAGTGATACCAGCGCGAGCACGGCGTTCGAGATAGCAGTCGCGGTTTCGTCCTGGTCGCGTCCTGGTCGCGGTCGCACTTGGTGTGAATAGACATTAACTCTTTAACCCTTTAACACTCATATCGACCAAAAATTACCCCTGTAGTGGACTTGCGAAATGCCCATTTGCAGACCAAGAGAAGACAAATTTTGAAAATTTACTACTGGAATGACTGGCTCGATGAGCGAGCCAGTCATTCCAGTGGTAAATTTTCAAAATTATTTACGGCTTAAATGGTTAACCCGCATGGGTCAGAAACAACAATTTCTTTATAATGTATGGAATATTCTATTGAATAATTTGAAACTAATTCGGTTGAGATCTAAGATGCCAGCCCAATTAGTTTCAAAATATCCAACAGCTTACCTGCATAGATATTATGAAACTGAATCACTAGCGTTTCTACAATTAAATTTCCTAGGAGATGCTCTAACCAATTTGATATGTGGAGCTACGTGTATGTGTAGACTATGAACTACTTCGAGGGTAAACGGCATACCGTTTGCACATTATTCCGTCTACAACAATACATTTCACGAACATGCTAGCCATCGCAGACAGACGCTGATAGCAGCGTTTTTCATGGGATCTCAATTTTGGAAGTCCCAGGGACCCCACAGCTTGAGATCCGGGGGACCACAGCTGAAATTAGAGGATTCCCAGACAAAGATTTGGTGTTCCTAAGCAGTATTTCTCACTCATGCTAAGAGTGTACCGAAGAGGATGAGTCCAGGGTACCAGGGACTCACAACCTTGACTTATAGTGGTCCCATGCCAGATTTTGCTGGTATATTTGTGCAAAACTTGTAAAAGTTACTTAGTCGTGTTAATATTTAACAAACATAGACGGGTTTCAGGGGTCCCATGAGACCCACTGCCACTACATTTGGGGGCATCAAGCTGCTGACGGAGGGAAGATAATTAATACCACTTGCCAATGGGCATTTTCATGTTGTCTATCCGTCATATTACGTCATATGATGTCATAATCAACGACGTGACGTATAGGATGACGTCATAATCATGACGTCATGACTGACTCAATTTAGTCCGTCTTAAATGCTTAATAGTCCGACACGTTGTACGAATTGTATGTCTTTGCTATTTACAAAACATGCTGGTGAATATTTTGAAACTAATTTGACTGGGCAATGTTACTGCCACAAGCAGCAACAGCATCCAGTCAACTTGGTTTCAAAATAGTTAACACCTTACCTGTATAGTTTTCTGGAAATCGATAGTCAAGAAGCTCAGAGATCCATCGATACCAACACGAGCGCGGTATTAATGTATTAATATACCATCCGGATTCAGTGACCGATTGACTAACGTTAGGCCTATGGAAGTCATTTCAAGCAACCGCCACCAAGATGTGACTTACTTGGGCACAATTGTGTGTTTTTCCAACAAAATCCTTTGGAATGTTTAACACCGAAATTTCAATATCTCAGATAAGGACAACCATACGAATATCTATTTAATACTTTGACTGGTAGCCCACCCCACCATACACACCTACTTGTTGCTATCATAGACCTGTATTAAGTATTGCAACGACAACGACTGCCCATGTAAGCCTATCATCTTCTCTTAATGTATTTTAACCCTTTCATGAGGAGGCCGCCAAAACCGGCCTCTATAGTGATCTTGAGGATGTTAATTTGCAGTTCAAGAGAAGATCGTTTTTGAAAATTCACCACTGAAATGACTGGTTCGATAATTGAGCCAGTCATTCCAATAGTAACTCTTCAAAACAGTGGTCTATTGACTTGCAAATCTATATATTCTTAACTCAATTTAGGTAATACAGGGTTAATAAATTATGAGGACGACGATGATGTACGATGTCTGTTTAACCTTTACGGTATTGTATTATAGTACGATTCACATTTGTTGCATTCGAGATAGGGTAAAAATAACAGACTTGTTACAGACAGTCTTGAGGCGTACTATGCGTGTGGTAAATTTCGAAAGAAAAACATGTATAATAATATTGTAGAAGGCGAAAAAGTAGACAGAGTTCGCTAACAACAATGGATCCATCTAAAAATAAAGGCTTGGCTTCTTCGAAACTATACCTCTAATGTAATGACCGGTCATCTTCTTACGTTATCATAACGACTAGACTGTTACACAGACTCAACTTCGGATACCAGACATACCAGGACCCAGTCTATCTCCGTAGCAGACTGTAGCAGCAACACTGAGGATCGTGAAATCGCTACGTCAATGGCTACTCAATAGCATACGAGATACATTTCTCGATCTCGTATCGAAAGAGAACTCGAGAGATTCGAATGAATAATGTATGTGTGATTATCAGTAGTATCCTTTTGTCTTTAATCCATCCGTGGGAATAAATCCATGTAGGGCCAATGCAATTATGTAGCAGTATTGATAGACTACCAATGTTCCAAATTTCCAGTCAAAACTGCTGTCAATAATATTGTAGCAGATTGTTGAATACATAAATCAACCGAAAGTGTAGGCCTATGCATGTGCTAAGTTAAGAACGTCTACAGGAAATTCGGCCACAGAATTTCAACCATATAGTTAGATAGGTATATCGATACGCTAGTGAAGTAATGGATTGAGGGTAACACATTTTTTACCATGAAGTAATTTCGTAGTGCACAATTTCATACCGAAAATTTGCTAAATCTCCGGTGATTCACATTTTTCAGTGCCCTATTGTCTGTAGTAAGTTTAACCCCATAATTTCACCCACATAGACTTGAGCCTTAATATACTAGGTATATTCCGAATCTAACAAATTCTAGATGAAATAATTTTATTAGGCAAAAATTGGCTTAAATGTTGGGTTTTTCGTGCTTTTCGGTGCCCTACTGTCTGTATGTAATATGGTCGGCTCCAGAACTTCGCTCACGTAGACGTAGAGGGTTTTGAATACAATAGTTATATTGGGAATTTAAAAAAACTCGACCGTGTTGTAATTTCGTAGTATACGATATCATCGCGTAAATTCTTTCAATTTTGGCAGATCCGCGGGTTTTCAATGCCCTACTATTACCTGTCTGTAATAGGTTTGGCCACATAATTTCACCGATATGGTTGGATAGCGATATGAACACGCTAATGAATCTTGAGTTTTCTACCACGTAGTAATTTCGTAATATTCCATTGTCCAGGAGCTAAAGCTAGGTCAGAATCGTGACGTAGCACACCCAGTATTCGGAAGGTCTGACACTTGCTGTGGCTTGGGGGACATGTCCCACACATTTTAAGCCCTGTTGTACAAACACATTGTGGTAGCACTAATTAGTTATCCTGATTACTTTGCATAGGGGGTCTAGGCTTTGGCTGTATCCACAGTGCACAACGATATAAGCATGATCGTGTCATAACTCAAAGTAATATCGTATTAGATTCACCATATATGATATTTAGACGGATATCGACCTAACATGTATCCAACATACATTTTGCATGCATATACCAAAGGCGAGGGTGAAATGTGAAGGTTATATTTTATGTATGTATACTAACTCCATCATAGAATCTGTATATCCAGCTGTACCACTGTTGACAAAGCACCCAGGTAATGATGGTTGGAATGAGACAGATGGATGTGGTGGTAATCGGTGCGGAAAAACAAATTAAAATGAATACTACACCTCACATCGCTCTCATTGTCATTGCCATATATGTCAAGGCAAAGGAGATACAGTGGCGATATAAAGAAGAGTTTAGTGACACTATGATCAGACTGGGGGGGGGGGGATTCCACATTGCGCTAAACTACTTAGCTGTTATTGGAAAGATGTTTGATGACTCTGGCTTAGAAGATCTCCTCATAGAGGCCAACACATATGGTAGCAGCACGGCTGCTGCTCTACTTAAAGGGAAGTCATATAATCGAGGAGTGAGGGCTCACAAATTGGTTCTGGAAGCGCTGCTGCGATTACAATGGCAGTCTTTTTCCAAATGGGTTCAACAAAATGGACAACATGAAGACCACATTACTCCAACAGCTTTGGAGAGTCTGGATGAGAAAATTAAGATGTGCCGAAGCAGCATTGACGACTTAGACGCACTGCAAGAAAATTTCAAAGAGGTGTGTATGTACGTGAATAAATTGCATCAGCTGTTCAAATCCTTTAAAGTTGAGTCAAGCTCGAAATCACACCTGTTCGCATTTTGGAACTCATATATTCATATGGTAGAGCTGCTGCTTGGATTCATAAGAGCTGAGAGAACTGGAGATTGGCAGGCACACCTATCTGCTACTGCTGCTATGGCGCCATATTTCTACAGCATGGACAGAACCAATTATGCAAGATGGCTGCCAATATATCTTGCGGACATGAAGATGCTTCCAAGTACACATCCCCATGTACATGAACAATTCTTGAATGGAAATCATTCCGTAAGTCGCTCACACCATCCATTCAATCAAGTGTGGACAGATATGGCCTTAGAGCAATGGATTAATTTGGATCCCAAAAAGCGAGGTGGTATTATTGGAATAACACAAAAGCCAGGAGCTCTGGAGAGGTGGTTTTTAACTAGCCACGAGAGGGCAGCCATAACAACGGTCACAAAGCAAATGTGTGGGTTACAAGATAGTCACATGTTTGGAGTACATAAGGAAATGGGGACTAATCGAATGAACAGGGATGAAACCGATGTGCAGAAGATACTTTCGATGTTCTCATCAGATATAATGACCAATCCCTTTAATATTGCGGAAAACGACGACAGCGAGTGTCTTCCGCTTGTAAACATTGCAACTGGCGTGGTATTGCCTAGTGAAATCGCCAAGAGACTTGTTTCGGCCTGTGACATTGGTAAGGAGATTATGGACAATTTTGTTCAGGAGCGGCTGGACACTAACACGAGAAGCTTTTGGGACACGTTGCCACACTTAAAACTTAAAACATTTGCCAGCCTAGCACAGAAGAAAAAACTCAAAACAAATGATGAAAAAATTCACATTGTGAGATCTGACCGCGAACTATTTGGTCGATTAATTATTGCCGCAAGGTCCAGCGATGTTGATTTAAAACTAGTGATGACGTATGAACTGTCTGCTGTTCCACTATCATTGTCACATACGGATGGGACTCTAAGAAAGAATGTGAAGTGTTTTGTTAAGTGAACTAGAAAAGGAAGTAAATGTTGATGGACGGCTTCCACCTGTTGACAAGACAGGCGCAACAGCTTATGTAGTAGATCGCATGGCAATTGTGCAAATGGTTCAAACTGGAGGTACGTCTACATTTGGAGAATTGGCTGATAAATACTGGCACATCTTTACAGTTCCACTGAATTAAGAAGACTGCAACAGAGTAGATATAGTTTTTGACAGATATGATAGACTGGAATCTCTCAAAGCGGAAGAGCGGCTAAAACGTGGGTCATCAACAGCATTGGAAGTAAAGATTACTGGAGAAAATACTCACGTTCCAAAGCAATGGGCCAAGTACATCAGCAATCCAAGCAACAAAAGTAACCTGGTTGCATTTCTCAGCAAGCGGTGGCGTGATACTGGTCCAAATATGCTATCTGCCTACAACTGCGTCATTCTTGCTGGTGGCTTTAACGATGGAATGGATGTTGTTGTCATTTCAGCGAACAATTCGTCGTATTTGGAAGACCTTCGATCAGATCACGAGGAAGCAGATACGCGTATGATGTTGCACGCGCTACACGCTTCAAAAGACCACATGCGTGTTGTTATACAGTCTCCTGATACAGATGTGGCAGTACTTAGTAGATATACGTATCGTTCACTTCACTGTTCTGAACTATGATTCCGTACGGGCACAAAGGACAAATTGCGATACATACCAATACATACAGTTGCTCAAGTACTGGGCCCAGCTATATGTCTGTCTTTGCCTGGGTTTCATTCTCTTACAGGTTGTGATAGCACTAGTGCATTATTTGGAGTCGCTAAGAGAAAATCATTCAATCTCTTAAAGTCATCTGAATGTCATCAGCTTAGCTTAACCCAACTCGGCGAACATGTTGACTTATCACCGAATACTGCAATTCTATGTGAGAAATTTGTCTGTGAGTTGCATACCACCAGGGATGTGGGAAAGACAGCTGATGAAACCCGTTATTGGCTGTTTTGTCAAAAGAGACAAAGAAATGAAAATCTTCCACCTACATCGAATAGTCTAAAGCATCACACCGAAAGGGCCAATTTTCAAGCTCTTGTTTGGAGACGTTCATTGCAAGCTGTTCAGAATCTTCCATCTCCAAATGGACATGGCTGGAGTATAGTGGATGGTCAACTCAAGCCTGTTCTAATGTCAAAGGATCCTGCTGCATTTGGATTAATTGAACTCACATCATGTAGATGTCAAAAGTCTGCCTGCAAAAGAACAGATCTCTGTCAATGCAAGGCTAACAATCTACTCTGCACTGAAGCATGCCTTTGTATGGGAGGTGAAATGTGTGACAATGTTCAGCATACAATTGTCGAAGATGACTCTGACACGGATGAGTAATATTCTCTCATTTGCTCACGTGATAAATATGTCTTGCCAGCTTGTGTAGACATGCACTGCATGTCAGTTAAAAGTTTAATTATGAAAAATGTAGAAAACATGGGCATTGTTGTAGCTAAGGTATTGCTAGTCACAAGAAGACCTAAGTGCCCCAATATGTACAAAGCAACATACGGGTGTCTTAAACGAGGTTTATTATGTATAAATCTGCGATATACGATCACTCCTTTCCATTTTGGTTAAGATTGTATTGATATAACATGCGCTTAAGTCTGTGAAAAATTTACCATTGTGAAAATTGTCTGAAAACTACATTCAACACCTATTGTAAATGTGCTTCTCACGGGTTAGTGATACCACAATTTTCTTGTACAACACGGCTCAGGATATACCCAAGACATCGGTCTAGCATAATCTAGAGACAAACCTTCTGAATACTGGGTGTGCTACGAAACCATTCTTCTAGACCCCTTTTGAAAATTGCCTCCCGGACTATTAGTAGCAACGGACAGTTGTCAAATGCCAACAATTTACTAAATTCGGTATCAGAATGTCTGTTCTCGATTGGTAATAATTTTTTTTATATATGGATGTATATAACTCAATGTGAGCTAGTGCTTTTGCACAAATTCTACCATCAATTAATCTCATCGTAGGTAGTTACATATTCGCCGTATGGCCCCATTATAATATGCTTGGTTCACATTCACCACATTCAGATAGGTGCCGGTGTGTCCTGGCATATCGCTCATAATGGGGTCGGATCCCTGGAATGTCACCCATATGTTTAAATAGGTATAGGCATACGCTTACGGAGTAGTGAGATTTAAAACTATCTACCATGAATTAATTTCGGCTCAAATTTTGCCCGATTCACGGTTTTCGTTGCACCCAGTCAAATTAGTTTCAAAATAGTCATCAGCTTACCTGTATAGTTACCTTGAAATCGGAAGTCTGGGCATTCATTATTCAGCGTATATATAGACATCGATTCCAACACGCAAAAAAGGGGTGGAGCTTAGCTAGAAATAGGCGTGGCATACCTAGAAATGGACCCCTCTATTGAAATTGGCATGAGCAAATTAAGCATTACAGGGCTAATACACTTGTTAATGCGTGGTCCACACAATATGGACCACTTGTATTAAGAGAGCACCCATATTTATAGGTCACATATTTTAACAAGGCCAATCATAGATTCTAGACCCTTGCCAACCCGAACGCACATACACCCGAATACAATACACTCATCCTCTGACTGAGCGAGGGTAATTAATACTACTTGCTAATGGGCCTTTTCAGGTTGTCTATCCATCATATTACGTCGTATGACGTCGTAATTAATTAAGTGACGCGTAGGATAACGTCATAATAATGACGCCATGGCTGACTCGATTTAGTCCATCTTAAATGCTTAATAATCTGACACGTTGTATGAATTGTATGTTTTTGCTATTTAATAAAATTGCTGTTGACTATTTTGAAAGTAATTTGACTGGGCGCTGTTGCTGCCATAGGCAGCAACAGGACCCAGTTAATTTAGTGTCAAAATATTCCACGGTTTACCAGTATAGTTTTCTTGAAATTTATCGTCTAGAAGTTCAGAAATCCATCGTTCCCCACTCGAGAGTGGTATGGGTGGAGTTTAGCTAGAGATGGGCGGGGCATAGCTAAACTGGAAAGGTCCATTGTATTAATAAACCACCACGGTTTTCGGTGCCCTATTGTCTGTAGTATGTTCAGTCCCATAATTTACCCCACATAGACTTGAGCTTTAATATGCTAGTTATATTCCGAATCTAACAAATTCTAGATGAAGAAATTTTAATACGCAAAATTTAGCTTAAATGATGGTGTATTCGTGGTTTTCGGTGCCCTACTTTCCGTAATATGGTCGGTTCCATAACTTCGCTCACATAGACGTATAGGAGTTTGAATATGCTAGTTACATTGGGAATTTAAAAGAATTCGAACGTGAAGTATTTTCGTAGTATGCGGTTTCATCGCATAAATTTGTTCCAATGTTGGCAGATCTGTGGTTTTCAATACCCTACCGTCTGCAATATGTGTGGCTACATAATTTCACCTATATTGTTAGATAGGGATATGAATACGCTAATGTCAAATGCCAACAATTTACTATATTCAGTATTAGAATCTCAGTTCTCGGTTTGTAATCATTATTTTACATATAGCTGTATATAACTGAATATGTACTACTTGCTACCATCAAGTAATTTGGTAATATGTAGTTACACATTCGCCATATGGCCCCATTGTAATATGGTTGGTTCACATTCACCACATTCAGATAGGTGTCGATATGTCCTGCCATATCGCTCATAATGGGTTCGGCCCAGAATATCACCCATATGTTTAGATAGGTATAGGCATAAGCTTACTGAAAATTGGCGCAAATTCTGTCAGATCAACGATTTTCTGTACCACACTGTTTGCAATAGGTTCTACCCCAGAATGTCACCCATATGGTTAGATACGTATATGAATACGCTAATAAAGTATCAAAGGTTTACAAAATGTTTACTATACAGTAATTTCGTCATATGCAATTTAGTAGTGGCACACCATTGTCAAATTACAATAATGTACTATATTCGGTACCAGAATATCTCTACATGTCTTGTAGCCAGTTTTCGAACATAAGGCCATGTAGAACTCACTTTGTTCTCGTGTTGTGCGAAATATTGTAATAATTCTACCACCAAATATTTATTATAGTAATGTGAAAATATTTCTATATATCTCATATTATTAGCCGCCTGACTTATCAGGCTAATACCCTAACATGTGTACATATGGTCAACAAGATCGTCATCATTACAACGGTTGAGGCCGATTTTGGCTTTTTTGTCGAGCAAAAATATCTGATTTAATAGTTTGCCACTGTTTCCAGTAAAGATATCGTTTAATAGTTGACATAGATATGATAGCTAAATGAAACAGATCACGATGTCGTGGCTGTTTCCCACTGGGTCTTCAGTCAGAATGTTTTCTACTATATCATTTTCGTTGGAGAAAACTAGGTTCATGGTATTGGTTCTACCCTGGCCACTTAACTTTGTTGAAGAGGTTAACTGTCGGTAAAGATCAGAGTCCTGTATTGCATAAAAAATATACGTGCTTTGTGTATTTCACTAGCATTGCAGTGTATATTTGACCAATACATTTCCGGGTAATAAGCTCTTCACGTCTGTTTAAGAAGGCATCAAGATTTAGGTTGAAATATTCTTTACAGTTTTTCTTTAATATGTTTGAATGGGTGTCAGGGTCTGTACTGCTTCTTGCGCTGATTTTCTACTGACTGGGTTGCCAGTTCTGTTGATTTCTTTATCTTTACAAGTGATTGATACCTAATGATCCAAATTTGATCTGTTGCGCTCTGTTGATGCAGTAGTGCAATTTTCTCATCACTAGCTGCTCTTAATTTTGTCTATTTCTCTCTCTGTTAAGGAGTTTGGCCTGGAGAAAAAGGATGGATGGAAAAATTGTTGGACTGACCAAAAATATAAGCTGTTTTTCCTAGCCCATAGCTAATACTGCCCATATCCTTTTGCAAGACATATTCCTTCTTTTGTGTTTATTGTCCGCGTATATTTTCGTAATAAGTGGCTTGTATCCCTTTATATAACTTCATTTTTTCATGAAACAGTTGAGTTTATTCTCAGAATTATAATAACCTCCGGGCACGCTATTTACCATTGATGCCTTGCATCAATATGTGTACTTGTGTACTATATTATATGGTCTGCAATAATTACCTTCTCAGTTTAGCTATGCTACGCTCATCTCGAGATAATATTCGTCCACACCTCGCTGGTGTTGGGATCTCTCGATCCCTGAACTCAATGACTATGAATTTACAGAAAACTGTACAGGTAAGCTGGTGAATATTTTTTGAAACTAATTCGACTGGGCGCTGTTGCTGCCTTTTCTGTTTCAAAATATTCAACAAAATGTTTATTAAATAGTAAAGACATACAATTCGTACAACAACGTTTAGTCAGTCACCAATTAGGCCATCTTCACGAACTTATCTACGTCATTTATGACGTCAGTGATTATGACGTCATCCTAGACGTCACGTGGTAGATTATGACATCATATGACGTCAGATGATGGGTTGATAACCTGGTAAGGTTCTTTACTTTTCTCCTCTTGTGGATCGTTTGTTTTCTTATTCTTATATTTCTTCAGAAACTTCCCATAAGAACAAGCTGCGTTGCGTTATATTTGGGACTTTGTAAAAAAAGTGATAATAATAACGTGAACGACAAAAAAACCCACATACCAACTTATATTAGTATCGAATCGCGACTAATAATTACTTTTGACTTAGATTCATTAAGTCAATTATACTTAATCATTTATTAATTAGTAGACATTCTAAATCGCTATAGCCTTTTTGGTAACGGTTTATTTTATTTTTTTTATCGAAATCGTGTGATAAATAATTATGTGTGCAGTAGGCCTATATAAACACGAGATTATGTAAATATTTCAATGTATTTGGCACGTAGGTGTAACATGCGTATTTGCGTTGCGAATGCGTATTGACTTTAGGATTTGTAGAGGCGGCACTGTTTATAACGTACGAATGTATTGCAACACTTTTGCATATTAACAATGTTTGATTTTGGTTAACACAATAAAAATAAGCATCGCCACCAATTTAATATCGAGCAATGCTAACTCTTATTGTGTCAACAGGGATTAAAAGCGCTCAAAATCATATTTATTTCAATTAACCATTTAATTGCCAATACTTTTCAAGGAGATTTTAATTTATTGCAGCCAAAAAAGAGTATCTTTGTAAATTTATAACGTTAAAGATTTCTGCTAGCCTTCAAATGGACATTCACTAAAAGTGTAAGGGTCAAGAAAATTCAAATTTCTGCCTAGCCAGTGTCGAATTACAGACCAAGAATAGTATTTTTGAGAATTTACCACTGAAATGACTTGCTCGCTTACCGAGCCAGCCATTCCAATAGTAAATTTTCAAAAATATTCTTCTCTTAGCATACAAATGGACATTTCTCATGATCACCGCAGAGCTCGGTTTTTTTTTTTTAAACTTGACCATTAAAGGGCTACGTTGACACAAGAGGGGTTAACTATTATTTATGTGACTGTTTAGGCCACTGACCGCTGAAGTCCCAGAAAATGACGTGATCGGATATGTCCAGGGCCGAACTTAAGGCAGCGCAACAAGTGCATTTGCACGGGGCCCACAAATTTCCATAAACCCCAAAATTATATTTTGTCGCAATTTTGGGGCCCCTGCCTAACTTCAAGGTACGTGCAGCGATGCCACACCTATAGTAAACTCATAAATTAGTCATATCTTTCTAAAATGAAACAATTTTAAACACGATATAAAAAATATTCTGTTGAATATTTTGAACATAATTTGATTGGAAGACATTGCTGCCTTAGGCAGCAATGTCTTCCAATCAAATTATGTTCAAATTATTCAACAGTATCTTTTTTATTTTGTGTTCGAAATATGTCAAATTACTTATTAACTTTTACAATTGTGATGTCAGAAATCCAGTTATTAACCATTTAACCATCGAATTTGTTAAGGAAAATTCCGATTTTCTCATAGAAACTGTCCATTCGTAGTCCAAGAGAAGACTATTTTTTGAGAATTTAACGCTGGAATGACTGGCTCGATTGTCTTCTCTTGGTCTGCAAATGGACATTTCGCAAGACTACTGCACTATCCGTTTTTGATGTAAGGGTTAAAGCGTTAAGAAGTACATAACGGGAAGACTGACGTTGGGGTGGGGGTGGGTGGGGTGGGGAGGCTGGGGTGGGGTTGGGTGGAGGTGGGGGGGGGGGTTACATTTTGAAGACAAGGCTGCTTGAAGGCTGCGCGCTGTCTAAGCCAGCAACAGTTTCCAGCAAACTCGTCTCTAAAATAAAAACCGGTTATCATTGAAAAGGAACATAATTTAGGAGAGGTAACAATTCACATCTCAAATGCTATGTATCCCTTTAAAATCTTTATAGATGAAAATAATGACCGAATAATGCGTCATATTAACGAAATAACGGTTCTCAGTTGTAAATAACTGACCATAAAATCTGTAACAAGCGCCATATATATCACGGAGCGATACTAACGAGCGTTGAATTGAAATATTACTTCCTGCTTTGAAACGTTTAATTGATTTTAAAGTGCGTTTTAATTGTTAAGCGACAATTTCCAGGTACTCGCGTTATTTAATCACACGAATGATTAGCGATAATTCAGTTGCATAACACCGTAAATGATATATTTTATCATTATAGCCTCGGGGGGGGGGGGGAGTGGGGGGGGGGGGGGGGGTTCACGGGCCGCGTGGGCGTGGTGTGTTTCGCGGTTGTTCAAGGTTTTTAACCCGTTGGATGTTATGTATCACTTAACAAACATTGTATGAGTTTCCGCGTGTAAGGAACATGATTTTCATTGTGAAAAAACGCTTGCATTAAGAAACGCCGTGTTTCCCTAATAAACACGGACACGATCTTAGCGAAGCCCTGTCTGTCGCAGCGATAGTAGAAACCCGTGTTCAACCTTTAATGACAACATTTGGTAAAGAAAATCTAACTACTTATTTATTGAATGTACAGGGTGGGGTGGTGGTGGTGGCGGGTGGGGGTGGGTGTTGGTGGTGTTGGTGGGGGGGGGGATGGGCCGATTAAAACAACCACAATATCATCACAACAATTTCAAGCGTAACAGCCTTATATTTAAAAATAAACGACCTTCACCTTCCAAGGTGGATATGGTCTGAACCTCAAATATAAAAATTATATATATATACCGCAAATAATTGGCTATTCAGAGTTAATAATAACTGTGTTACAATAGATTTCACGCCTACACGTGCCCGTTTCACTGGTTTGTGTGTCTAATTGGTCTTTGTTACAGTGTGCACTGTGTATGTCAGATAAATTTAATTCCACAATAGGTGAATGTATGGCAACAACAACAACAACAACAGCAACAGCAACAGCAGCAGCAGCTCCAAGTCAACTTAGTTTCGAAATATTCAACAGCTACCTGTACATTTAGCTACCTTGTAATTAGTATTCTGGTAATTCAGGTGTCATGATTTCAAAAAAAAAATTACAATCCGCGTACGAGGTGGGTGGAGACTGCAAATGTTAGCTAATGACGTGTGGAGCATATCTACAAAAAGACCCCCCCACCCCCCACCCCCACCCCTCTATTGACTATATCGTTTTTGTCATCTATGATAGCACAGGAGTGTATCAATACTTTCTAGGATATTAAAGTGTGAGAAACGTGACAGGAAACAAGAGTCTAGTGTCATCTGAAGGATATTATAACGGTATAATTGTAAACAAATTTGATCAAATAACGATGTCTTAAAGTTCTCATACGCCAATAAATTGTACGTGGCTCGATATACGCAACATAATAAATATTATTATGTTTCGAAATGAGGACTAGTGAAATTTATGTATGTTATGTTAGGAATTGGGATTAGTATGTCCACACGAAAGTGATAAATATCTGACAGTAGCAGCTTCCAGTCCAATTATCTTCAAAATATTCAACAGCTTACCTTGACCACGTGAAATCTAGATATTGCGCGAAGTCATGGCTCAAAGTTGTAACATCGATTCAACCGAGCGCAGAAAGTGGGCGGAGCTTATCTACCAATGGGCGTGGATTAGATAGAAACGGATCCCTCTATTATCAAAGAGACCAATCATATGCCGTCATAATTAATAACGTTACATGTACGCTGACGTGATAATAAACTACGTCATGGATGGCGCGATTTAGTCCGTCATAAACGTATAGTAGTCCGTCAAGTTGTACGAAATGTATGTCTTTACTACATTGTAAATAGTTGTGTTGAATGTTTTTAAACTAATTGGGCTGGGCGCTGTTGCTGCCATAGGCAGCAACAGCACTCAGACAACTTGATTTCAAAAAATTCAACAGGATACCTGTATAGTTTTCTGAAAGTTGAGATTCAGCGAATGCATCCATTCATTGATAAAAGAACCCACGGTAATGGATGGGTGGAGCTTAGCTAGAGATGGGCGGGGCATAGTTAAAACTAGCTTCCTCATTTACAACCAAATCTTAAGTGTTTTAATAATTCCAGATGGGCGTTGATTTAGCATGTTTTCCAAAACCAATGTATAAATTGGAAACGTAAATTGAATAAAAACGTTATGTCAAAATTAATTGTAATTATGCAATTATAAAATCGTGACCAAGCTGTATGATGAAGCGACACGTAAGTCGTATGTATAGGGCACCCACACATGTAATACCTAATGAACAAATATACAATGGTCAGTGGGAAAAATGCTTCGTCTAGATATCCACTTGTACCATATATATGTAATCTCGATTTTCTTTGCTCATCTGTGTGATTCATTAGCTGATATTTTTATACATCTATTCCATCGAGTGTCTGAAGTTTGCAAGTGAATAGGCCTACAAGTTGATTGAACTTAAATCCCAGATGTAATTTACTTCAAATGTCAACAACGACCACGATGCGTGTTACATGGAGATCGCGATTTCTGGTTATGTAGTTCATGCCATTTCTAAAGCTGGGATGGAAGATGGAAAGAATACTCTGATAACGCTTGTTGCTGGGCTCGTACCTGACAAATACGGGGCCGTATTGGACCGGTATTGATCCAGTAGCAGCCCAGTAACACGCGTTGTCATTGTATTTAGCTTATGTAGTTGAAAAGATCCAGTTATCCTTTATTTGGTCAGTTTACTCAAGTGGATAGACCTCGGAAAATTTATCAATGGAAAAAATATAATGCAAATAATGCTTGCTAAATATAGATGAACATCAAATATTAATATTTACTCTTCCATGGAATGTTGAGTTGTCACGTATGTACGTTACACTGTAGCGCAGAAATAACTTAAACTGTTTCCAACACACCATATAGGATATTTTTGAAATATATTTGACTGAAAAGCGTTTCTGTAATATATTGGCCTAGTGAATGTTTGTGAATCCAGCGTGATAGAGTACAGCTCAGAAATAACTGACCATGTTTCCAAAAAACCCAATTCTGTTATTTTCAAAATATTCAACAGAAAATTTATTACATCGTGTTCAAAATTGCTTAGTTTTGGAAAACTGATAACTTATTTATAAGCTGTAATGAGCATGTTTAGCTAGGAATTTACAAATTTCTTAACTTGTATACGCTGGGTAAATATTAAATAAGTTCAAGATACTTCTTATAACAACATAGCGTCACTCACGTATATGAAGACATAATCAATTCACCTTTCCAGAGAATCCACCCATCATATGACGTCATAATCAACTACGTGATGGGTAGAATGACATCATAATGGATGACGTCAGGAATGATGTTGTTAAGCACGTCATGAACGTATATTTGAAGACGGTCTATGCGTTGTTGTACAACATGTATGCCTTTACTATTTAATACATATTCTGTTGAATATTTTGAAACTAATTTGACAGGGCGCTGTTGCTGCCATAGGCAGCAACAGCACCCAGTCAAATTAGTTACAAAATATTCAACCGCTTCCCTGTATAGTTTTCAGGAAATTGATAGCTAGGAAATTCTAGGATCGATTAATTCCAACAAGACGAGGTGTGGGTGGAGCTTAGCTAGTGATGGGCGGGGCATATCTAAAATGGAAAGGTCAATTACGTCAAGGTCACGTTATTTCTCCCAGGCTATTACAATAGCATATGGAGGTAACAGTTATTACAAGCAATAATTATGGCAGTGAATCTATTTTACAAATAAAATAGTAGATTAAAATATGTTTAATTTACGCTAGCTGTGGGAGGCCTGTGCTCTGTGGAAGTAAATAACGAGACAATTTGTTATGACAGTGAAGATGTACTGTTAATTATATCATATATAACAATACTTATACGTTCATATTACCCTGTCGAGCCGTGAGTTCCCAGAATCTCAGTTTCAACGTAACTGCACAGGAAAGCTGTAGGATATTTTGAAACAGACCCGACAGGGACCCGTCCTGTTTCTGCCATAAACAGCAACAGCTCCCGGTCAGGCCTGCTTGAAGTTATCCATCGGGATATAGTGAACGATTTTAGTTGTGGCCGTTTGTCTTGGCTGGTTTAATATTCAATATGTTATACAATACATTAACGTTCCTAGAGCCATAGGCCCAATTCAGCCTGTCTTTAATGAATTTATAATTGATTAAACATTATGTTGAATATTTTGAAACTAATTTGGCAGGGAGCTGTTTCTGCCCACAGTCAAAATTCTAAGAAATATACAACACATTACCTGTAGTTATCTTGAAGTTCTGATTCTGGGAATTCAAGGGTTTACACGTGCTAAAATAGATTTCCAAACCGCTTAAATAGCGGGCGAATCTTAGCTAGAAATGGGCGTGGCATAGTTAGAATTGAGGAATCCAGTTTTAACTGTGCTCCGCCCATCTCTAGCTAAGCTCTACCCAATCTCAATTTCCATAAAACTATGTGGTAGGCTTGTGTTAAATTAGTTTCAAAATATTCAACTACATGCTTATTAAATAGTAAAGACATACAATTCGTATAGCCCGACGGTACGCTGCATCCACCTTGCGCCAAACATTTAAGACAGACTAAATCATGTCATTCATGACGTAATTTATTATGACATCATACAAATTGTGTCTTAGTTGGTTATGACGTCATATGATTGCCTGAGAAACCGGAATCCTCTATTGGATCCATCTATTCACTTATACATTCTGCAAGGTGGATACAGCGCACCATCAGATCTCAAATGTGATTCGCAAAGGCAAAGGTGAACCTCTTTTCATCAGGTTATATATAGACCCTCTCGTTAATACATATGGGACCTTTATAGCTAAAATCGTGACAATAATAAGCTTATAAAATGTCGGTTACTATAAAAGAAACAAAACACCTTAACGTGGCAGGTATTTAGAGAATTCATAATCTCACCCGTCCGTTCAGTTCAATGATCTTGACCTATGACCTTAAACTTAAGATCATTCCTCGTGACCCCAACAGCGACTCCAACCAAGATAACCCAGGTGAACTCATGACATATGAGCATGTAAGATGTAGAGAATTACTTGTATACACAGTAGCTGCCGAGGATTACAACACGTTGAATACACATTCATTATTAACATTATTTTATGATGTTGTAAAGGTCGTCGTTGTCGTCGTCATCGCCACTACAAACACATCGACAACATCTCCATCATCATCATCATCATCATCATCATCATCACCACCACCACCACCACCACCACCACCCCCACCACCCCCAACATCATCATCATCATCATCACCACAACCACCATCATCATCATCATCATCATCATCATCATCATCATCATCATCATATCATTACCACCACCACCACCACCACCACCACCACCACCACCACCACCACCACCACCACCACCACCACCACCCCAACCACCACCACCACCATCATCATCATCAGCGGCACCACCACCACCACCACCGCCGCGCCGCCGCGCCGCCGCCGCCGCCGCCGCCGCCGCCGCGCCGCCGCCGCCGCCGCCGCCACCGCCACCGCCACCACCACCACCACCGCCACCGCCACCGCCACCGCCACCGCCACCGCCACCACCACCACCACCACAAGGAGTATACCTGGAGTGTATGTGAGATTTCCGTTAAGTTGAAGATGTTGAAAATCTAGCCAATAAAACTTGGGATATAGTATAGCTCAGAAATAACATAACAAACCAATGATGGTAAGTTTTGAACTTTTGAACATCCAGCTGATTTTCGAAAAATACAGAACAACTCAGAAATAACGTAAATTGTTTACAAAACAAAATAAAACATACTGTTGGATATCTTGAAGATAATTTGATTGGAAGACATTGCTGCCTATATATCGCAGTAACAACGTTCAGAAAAATACGTTTCAAAATAGCCATCATGATTCATACACCACCCCCGCCCCTTGGCGCCGTGTTTCTAATACACTGAATGTATCATAATTTGTTAAATAGGCCTCCAGCGACGAAAAACAACAGTATATAACGTCAAGTATGAATGCATTTCAAACGACTTGACCACTGAGATAATGAAAGCATGTCAACATTATCCATGTGATCGGGTATATATATATATATGTCACATTATTGACAAATTGACCATTGATTGTGAATGGGAATTTAAGTGTCTTCATACAACTTAGACCTTAAGTGATCCGCCTTTCAAGTAGTCGTAAATAAGTATGTCATCTTTTGCAGTTAGATAAAATGTTTGGCCTCGGGGTCCTTTTTGCCTGGGTGAAAATTTAAGTGACGAAGCGCTCAAAGATGCCTTCATCTCGGCGTAGGCAGGTGAAGAAGCGTGGGCGAATGAACACTTTTATTTATACAGTCAAACCTGTCTATAACTGACATCGACATTTGGGGGATAATGATGGTGATTCTTTAAGACGGGTGGTCGTATGAGCACCATGCAGTCTTACAGAACCACCCACACCAGGCTCCAATAGTTGTGCTAAACACCCGCATACGACCATTTTATGAGTGTCCGTATGGTGACTATCATATACGGGGTTGCGCATACTTTGGCAGCGTGGCTTAATTAAATTTTAGTTATAGCAATTAGCAAGAGCAATGACAGATTGCAGACCCTCTCACTCCCGTCTTTGTCACATTGTCACAAAAAGTTTCGGATTTTCCGGAGAATTTGGGATTTTAATTTTTTTCTTTAGCTTTTTATGATTTTTTCAAAATTCACGCCCAAACTTATCGATTCCTGGTGTTAAGATTCGATCCAAATCGGACAGATAGTTTCTGAGCTTTCCACAGATCCGGAAGTTGATCCGACACGGATTCCGATTGCTTTAACAAGATTAGGGCCAACGTCTGGAAATCAGTTTGCACGACTAGTTCCACCGTTGTGTTTAATTTTGAGCCAATTCGGATCACTATTGCTTGAGGTACTGCTCTGGCAAAACACGACAGACATACAGACAGGCAGACGGGCAGACGGACGGACGGACGGGCGGGCGGACGGGCGGGCGGGCGGGCGGGCGGGCGGGCGGGCGGGCGGGCGGGCGGGCGGGCGGGCGGGCGGGCAGGCAGGCAGGCAGGCAGGCAGGCAGGCAGGCAGGCAGGCAGACATAATGAGGGTAACCACACTGATTTAAAATAACCAAAACAATTTGATTAAAATTGTGTGCTATCATATACAGCAACTACTCCCAGTCCTACTTGTTTTTAAAAATATCCAACATTAAATTCAGGTTTCTTGCGCATTTAGGCGGAAAAGCATTAAGTAGTCTTTAATGTTTATTAGATTGCTCGCCAATTTAACCCCGCTGGCATACACAATTAAATATAAGATATTTTGACGATTTTAGGCTAAGCTTGTATGAATATAGTATTCTCATTTCTCTTCCTTTTGACAGATAGGCTAATAGGCTATAACTGTTATAGCTGCGTGGCAGAAACGTGAAGATCATTAACGTAGGTGGGAAGGGACGGGGTGGGTATGTTTGGCTAGTCGTTTTGCAATTGTACGCGTTACTGGAGGATATGGTAGATATCGTAAAACTACTGATACTAAATTACTCTAGCTCCAGTAGCGATGAGGTAATAATAACCTCGGAGTATTACGTTAAATAGAACAGGACAACACGCAATTGGAAAATCTGTGAAACAAGAGTTAATTATTTCTGAGAACATGCTACTGTTTCATGGGGTGCTGTTTGGTTAAGTAGACCTACCTACTGGGGCTTAATACAATTCATGGAATACGTTGAAGTAATAAGCAGGTATACACTATCATGCGCAAGTATACACCATAACGCGTACGCATGCATATATGCAGGCAGGTACACGCGCAAATACAGGTTAATATATGCACACACACGCTCGCGCGCACTCACTCACGCACGCACGCACGCACGCACGCACGCACGCACGCACTCACGCACGCACGCACGCACGCACGCACATACACACACATCCACACACGCACACGCGCACGCGCACGCACACGCACACGCACACGCACACGCACACGCACACGCACACGCACACGCACACGCACACGCACGCACGCACGCACGCACGCACGCACGCACGTACGCACGCACACAAACACGAACTCACTGACGCACGCACGCACGCACGCACACGTGCACGTGCACGCGCACACGCACACACGCACGCACGCACGCACGCACGCACGCACGCACGCACGCACGCACACAAACACGAACTCACTGACGCACGCACGCACGCACGCGCGCACGCACGCACGCACGCACGCACGCACGCACGCACGCACGCACGCACGCACGCACGCACGCACGCACGCACGCACGCACGCACGCACGCACGCACGCGCACGCGCACGCGCACACGCACACGCAGATGCACACGCACACGCACACACACACGCACACACGGGCGCACAGACAGACACACACACACACGCGCACGCACGCACGCAGGCACGCAGACACGCAGGCACGCAGGCACGCAGGCACGCACGCACGCACGCACGCACGCATACACACACACACACACACACACGCAGACACGCACGCAACCGCACGCACGCACGCACGCACGCACGCACGCACGCACGCACGCACGCACGCACGCACGCACGCACGCATACACACACACACACACACACACGCACGCAGACACGCACGCATCCGCACGCACGCACGCACGCACGCACGCACGCACGCACGCACGCACGCACGCACGCACGCACGCACGCACTCACGCACCACACACGTGCACGCGCACATGAACACGCATACGCACACGCACACGGACACGCACACGCACACGCACACGCACACGCACACGCACACGCACACGCACACGCACGTACTAGGCCTAGTTGCAAATTTTTTTTTCAGAAAGGTTATAATGTCATTTTTCTAGAACCTTAACCCTTCCATGACAAAAATCCAAATATTTAGTCATTGAAAGTCGATTTGCTGCCAAAAGCGAAGCCGATTTTTGAAGATTTACCACTGGAATAACTGGCTCGAACCAGTCATTCCAGGGGTAAATTTTCAAAAAATTGTCTTCTATTGGGCCTGCACATGGAATTCCACAAGACCACTGCAGAGGCCGGTTCTGGCCGGGTTCCTCATAAAAAGGGTTAAAGGAGACTTTTCAACAGAAATAGTGAGCTGGGCTCAAACGTTTTGAAAAAGTATAACATATTACATATCAAATTGATCTCCTAGAAAACTAGTTACACCATTGCCCGCTTTGTGACTCTGGACGTAATAAACACTATTGTATCTATCATGAATTTCTATTTGTCTAATAAATCTGTGTAACGCTGTTCGGTCGCACAAACGATTATTATATATTCTGTCAAGAGTTTAATGATAACGTGCACACTGTGACATATATCTATATCATAGCTCGTATTGGGATCGATCGATCCCTGCCCCCCCCCCCCCCCCTGACTTCAATGTGATGCCAATTCCAATGTTACTGTCAAACATGTCCATAACCGCAGCATCTTAACATATGATGATTTCTTCCATGTAAATTAATATAATTTTTTAAGTTGCGAAATTGAAATAGAGGCTTGTGCCTCTATTTCAATTTCGCAACTTAAAAAATTATATTAATTTATGCGTAATGAAATCATCATATGTTAAGATTCATTTCGTTTCCTTACACATAGGCACACAATTTAAGCCTATAAATGTATACAATTTTAACAATTTTATTTTCAAGCATTCTGGTGTGAATACGCACCTTCAAGTGAGTTTTATTATAGAAACAATCTGTCATTAATTACTAATGATAAGTAGCCACTATTGTTCCCGCTATAGACAGTTTTGACTGTCTTTCGATGTTCATTTCACAGCATGGTCAATATTCATTCAAGTGTAAACGCATTTGAAAATCCACGTTAAGATTCTGTGTCGCTGCCGCCACTACTCTTTTAGTTATGCCCCCCCCCCCCAAACCCCCACCCCACCCCGCCTCTAGCTAAGCTCCACCCACACTTCGCTCGTGTTGGACCTTGATCCATTGACTATCGATTTCCAGAAAACTAAACAGGTAAGCTGTTGAATATTCTGAAACTAATTTGACCGAGTGATGTTGCTGCCTATATGGCACCAACAGCGCCCAGTAAAATAAGTCTCAAAATATTCGACATAATGTTTATTAAATAGTAAAAACATACAATTCGTACAACGTGGCGGACTATTACGCGTTTAAGACGGACTAAATCTAGTCATTCCTGAGGTAAAGATTATGGCGTCATCATATACGTCACGCTGTTCAATATGGCGTCATATGATGGATGGATAAAAATGGAAAGGTCAACTGTCATCCGATCCTTCACACAAACACATTTTCGTACAAACCATATGTTGCCAACGGCACAAATAGTGGCTGGATTTGCCGCATGCCCACCTAACCAGTTCTAGTATAGCATTTGTCGCGTGTTTCTGTGTTGCTACGATGGGAATTGACCTTTCAATTTTTAGCTAATCCACGCCCACACCTCGCTCGTGTTGGGACAATTACGAGTTAAAGACGGGCCTAATATAATAATTTATGACGTAATGATTATGACGTCAGCATACACGTCACATTGTTGGTTATGACGTTATATGACGTCATATGATCGATGGATAAACTTGGAAAGGTCTATTAGCGGATCATTTTCATTCTTCCATCCATATAGTTCTGGTGATGAAAGAATCGGATGTGCAATAGTTTCATGACTCCAAACCATAGCCTGATAATGACCACGTGGCAGGCGATACTCGAGTACGTCCGTTGTCGGTGTAATTCTTTCCGCTTCGGCTTTCGCGCGCTTAAACAACTGTTATCTCCAAACCAGCGATGCTTGTCTTTGATTGGCTTAGCTTGCAGACGAATTCATGTAATGATTCTAGCACACCATCAGCTGCCATTTATGTTTACACAACTGGCAAAGGTTTTCTCGTATTCGGCCATTTGACATTCCAGCTGGATTGTCTTCCTTTTACAGCGAATATTTCAGTTGTTTCACAGCCGATGAAACAGTGAAATCCAGGTAAAGCCGGAGCTGTCTTATCGCCTAAGTATTCATAAGTTGTAGTTAATAGCACAGGTATCTGTTTATTTCCTGTCCCTATATAAATTCAAGCGCAATAGCCTAGCTCTGGAACATGTCTCAATGAAAGTACCAACACATCTGCATCTGGAGAAAGCGTGTGCACAGTATATCCCAAATGACTGACATTCAAAGCTTGTAGGATGATGGCAGTCTGCTTCTACTTCTTGAGAATTGGTCAGATGGTCTACATTCCAGTTAGTAGATTTTGCACCAATTTCTCTAGAAATAATAGGGTCGGTCCTGGCGGTGTTTGTAATGTTCAAACAACTTGGATGAGCGGAGCGCAGTACGGCTAGTCTTTGTTTTCGAATGATTGAGAAAATCATGGAGTGATGTCCTGATGAGCGTTGAATCTACACATATATAGTGTCGTTCGTTCTTTATGGCGACATTTCAGCGTTGCCATGTATCATGCTCAATGGATAGATCTTCACTGTAATCATCAACCACAACATGGATACATTCATAGTCCTTTGACTTCAGAATCTGGCAAGTGCCATACTCCTGACCACGAAGACCACCCACTACTTTCAATTTCCTATTTTTCTGTTCGAGGGCGTGATTTACATCAAGGCTTGTGAAGGAAATGGGACCTTTCTTCACATAAAATTTAGTTGTGCCATACATCGGGGTCGGTTTTCTTGAGTTGATACATTTTGACAATATACTCACGAATATGCTGAGCATACTTTAGCTCATTTTGTCTGACGAATAGTGGACACAATATGTTCAATTGTTATAGGTGCATTAGCCACTGACGTCAAGATGCGCGTGTAAATATCAATAGATTCTCTACCATGTTCATATACTCTAAAGTTACCGGGACCATCGGTACATTCTTATGTGCACTGAGAAAATTCTGTGGCTCTCAAGAAACCAGTTGTTGTCATGCTGCACATAAATTCTGTGTGAATGTTACTAACATTATCGTAATCGCATTGGTCACAAGCGTATCCAAGAACAAAAGTTCTTGTCTCTAGTAGTTGTGTAATCGATGTGTCAAGCTCCTCGCGAAGTAAGCGATAAAGGACTTGTAGAGTCATTGCCTGGGCATCCGTTGGACCTCTCCCGAGTAGCCATCCATCATCTAACCTCGTATGACGTCATAATCAGCTCAGCACGTGTATGATGACGTCACGTGTATGATGACGTTACAATCATTACGTCACAAATGGTTCCATATAGACCGCCATCAAATTCAAATAGTCCGACACGTTGTATGAATTGCATGTCTTTGTAATTCTTTGATATTTAATAAACATGCTGTTGAATATTTTGAAACTAATTTGACTGGGCGCTGTTGCTGCCTTAGGCAACTTACCTGTGTAGTTTTTTGGAAATTGATAGTCAGGGTGCGCAGAATATCGATTGATCCCAACACGAGCGAGGTGTGCGTGGAACTTAGCTAGAGATGGACGGGGCATAGCTAAAACCGGAAAGGTCCATTCCCTATTCATGTGCTTTCCTTCAAGTATTTGACAGCTTGTACTTGGGACATACAGTCCAACTTCAAACCTGCTATCAGCTATGCCATCACCTTCAATTGCCGATTCTATAGCTCGCAGAGTACACAATACAGCATGTTCTTAACCACTCACTGGACTTCAAAGTTGGCAGGTTTAGAGTTCGTGCATAAAAGGTCCGTGCCAAGGGTAATGGCCATTAAATTGAAAGATTATGTGTTGGGATTGTTGGATGACTGTCATTAAGGATTGCCATTCATTTGCTGCTTCAGCAATAAGAGGAATAACATTTATCTCTGTGATTGGTTTTGCATAAAGGGAGACGAGAGATTTATATCCAGACCATACATGAATCTTTTGATTTGATGTTTGTGCGGAGCTAGATGAGTCTTGCACGCGTGCTGCGTTGCTATCATTGATGTCTAGATGCGCACTCTTAATGCTTAGATTGCTCATTCCTCTGGCTGTACCGTGATGGTAACCAGTCACTGTTGTCATACAGATCATCACGATCTGCATCATCATGCTCTATAGGGATATACTCATACTTTAGACGCTCTTTCGGCTTAATTGTGTAGCTAATTTAGCTTTTGCAATTTTCATGTAATAGTCCTGGGCCATGTGTGATCTTTTAATCTTTTTATAAACGATTGTCAGAAATAATATGTTTGGATTGCCGCATATATCAAATAGTTATCATTTTTATATCTGTTCGAAAAATAGTAATTTGTTTTATTTTGAAAACATAAGTTAGAACAGAATAGAAAAATAGAAATTTTCTTTTAAATGTTTATGAAATAAATTATAAGCGCAAACAGGCGTTTGATCTAAATCGGCTAATAAAACTATAAAGTCCAATCCTGTTTCTTTACACCATAACCACCGCATCAACGCATACTGGAAATGGCTTCTAGGCGTGCATCTAGTCATTTGATATGCCGCATGCCATACTTTCTATGAAATGTTAGTTTCTTTCAAAATGCTTTTGACCCATCTGTATCTTTACGGAAAATTGTATCTTAGATATCTAGAAAAAATAACGGCACCAAAGAGTTTACGGACTTCTAGTTATGTGTAGTCTACCAAAGTCACTGGTGCCAAAAATTTACAGGAAAACAATACAGAATTACACATACCTCAGAGCTAAAAAAATCTGCCCTTCTAACTATTGATGTAATACGATAGTGTATAGAGAATATAGAGATCCATGTTAGCTATGTCCCGCCCATTTCCACAAACAGTCTACCCACATGTTGCGTTGTGGAATCTATTTGAAACTTTGAAAGCCGAATTCCCAGAATAAAAATCTCAAAGCCTAAGGCAGCAATATCTTCCAATGCAATTATTTTCGAAATAGTCGACAGAACAGTTCTTGCATCGTGTTCAAAATTGTATTAACTAACATGCAATGCATATCAGCATACTTGTCGGCTCATTCATACATCATCCCGTGAATGACCATGATCATGTCCTAGCACTACAAGTCACCTGCATCCTATATAGTCTGCACAGTCACAAAATCCATCCAAGGTTTGCAATAAATCAGTTCCAGACTATGGCGCCTACAATACATCATGGCCACGACGAGATCTGTAACATCTCTACTACTATCACGCACATCTCTAATACTAGCATCTACCTAACCCCTGTAAATGGGCGTAAATGTGCATACTGTACATTGCGTAACATATATAGAAATGTGCCGGTTGTAAATATACTGAATGCATGTTGGAGATGCAATTGCATCTCAATGAACGGTTACCATTGTGCATCTTTTCCTATTTGGTGCAGAACCAAAGATAATCTTTTAAAAACTGTCAATGTTGAAAATATAAATCTATGCACATTACACCTATCTAATCATTTCGATGCACTTGTTGAAACTTTACACAATAACAACACAATGATGAATCCACTAACTTCTGTTAATATTCAAGGAGGGAAACAAAAATGTAATTCCTCTAAGGAAAAGATTGCAAAAACTGTGTTAGCTATGCGCCCACCTCTTATAAATGCAAACAACCCAACAATGGTAACATACGTTTAGATGTCAAACCCAGAACTATGAGCAATGTAAATACTTGTAGACCAAATATCTCGCCAAAGAAAACCTCTAGCCTAAACCATGCCATTTTCACTTCTGACAGTGATATTACAGTTACAAATGCAAATGTCTTACAACTATTGAACCCAGGCACCTAGTCCTAGACACATCACCTTATGTCATAGCAATTATTGAGGGCAAACCAAAAAATGGAGGAATCCATTTTAGCCATGACTCGACCATCACTAGCTAAGCTTCACCTCGCCTTGTCCTTGTTGGGATCAATCGATCCATGTACTCCATGGATCTCAATTTCCAGAAAACTATACATATAAGTTGTTGAACATCTTGAAACTAATTTGACTGACTCACACGTGAGAGGCAAATTTATATCCTGTATACTGTTAACCTCTCACAATGTATTTGTAGAATGTCTCATCTGTGCTATAAATGTAGAAAAAGAAACATTGACGATTTGTGCCAACATTCAGATAATTCGAGCAATATACAAATACGGACATTATAATCTGATAGCGGACATACACTTATCCTGGGTGATTTTAACATGCCGCATGCAAATTGGTCACTGGCCATATATATCAGCTCTGCCAATTTAGATTTTCATTGTTATTCTATTGAAACAATACGAGATTGCGTTTTACAATAATTAATGACAATGCCCATTAGTGAACGGGACTATGCTATAATCTCAACACCAGAGCTACTATTTACAAATTATCCTGGGTTAATGGTTGACATAGTTGTTAATGCTCCACTCGATAAGAGTGGCCATTCTATAACACAAGCTACATTCCATCTCTACTTGGTCAGCAGTGTAGCCCTATAATTGAGATATTGTTATGATAAAGCAGGCAATAACGATATGAATGCATATCAAAACATAGACTGGAGCAAACATAGGAGAGGGTGCGATCGTGTTAACGTGTTTGGCAAACATCCCTTAGAAAAAGTCACAAAAGCTGAGGAAAAATACACTCCCGTTTTAACTACTACAAGTAAATAAAATAAATACCAGCTCGATAAAGCAACTAGAAGAAAGATTAATAAAAAGAAATATCTCTGTAAAAATAGATAAACACTGCGAGTGAAAACAGATATGCTGAATAATTTAGAACAAGAAACCAAGTAAGAACAGCTATAAGGAAAGCCATACACTGTATGAACATAACATCTCAAAATGTGTGACACCTAGTCCAAAGACATTTTGGAAATATATTCAATCGCCGACAAAATTTAGAAATACCCAATAACAACGGTGTGAAATGATTTACTACAGAGGAAAAGCAGGGGTTTAGCCCACTACAGTAATTCTGTTTGAAGCTGATGGAGATGCCAAGCCAATACCAAGTAGACATATATTTACGTAGTCTGCACGAATTGTGAATATTGTTCCAGATATTATGAAAGAAAAATTATCTAAACTCATGATTTTAAGATCTCTCGGGCTTAACAACCTACATCCCAGATTAATATATGAACTTAGACAGGTACTCTGCCCTACCCTCCTTCATCTATACCTTTTTAATAGGTCACTAGAAGCTGGGAAATTACGAGACTGTTGGACTAACGCCAATTTATCAGCCATATTTATAAAGTGAGACAAAAACAGAAAATTATCGTCCAATCAGTCTAACAATTACTAGGGATGCAATTATGAATCATCTATCAACAAACAAAATGCCTTCAGATAAAAAGTATGACTTTATCAGTTGCCCGTCTACTGTTTTACAATTGCTAAGCATACTAGAAAAATGGCTGCATATACTTGCCAAAGGTGGTATGATTGATGTTATATATTGCTAGTTTATGAAGGACATTGACAAAGTTCCTGGTAAACCTCTCATTGGAAATTGAGTGTATATGGTATGCAAGGGAAATTGTTAGACTGGATACAATAACCTTTAAATAGTAGAGCACTACATGTATTAAGCCTGTTACTTAATACCTGTAGTATATATATATATATATATATATATATATATATATATATATATATATATATATATATATATATATATATATATATATATATATATATATATATATATATATATATATATATATATATATATATATATATATATAAAGACCAAGATCGTTTATAGTCTAGGCTATACATCATGCAACAAAGTGAGCGAACGCCTACACATTTTGAAATTGCTAATTTTCGAATTTAGAAATGTACGTGGCGAGTTATAAACATCTCAATAATAAATATGAGCAAGGAACCTCACAGTTCTTTGAACTCCATAACAAGAATAGCAAGACATACGAGGCAACACCCTAAAAGTAAAAAAACGTTAGACTTACCCATTATTAACCTGGTTCATATTGTTAACATGGAAAGAGCTAAAATCTTTGTTTATATGATAAAATAAATTTTATTTTCATTGGTTGGTAGCGTGCGAAGGTAGTTTTATATTGACCAATCAGAATATGGACGTCCTCGCAACATTGGATATTACTATATGCAATGAAGTATAGCGCTAGTGGCGTCATGACGTGACAAAAAATTATAATTTTTGATGTTCGATAGTATATAGCATATTTTTTATCAATGTATGTTGTTAGGTATGCGAATAAATAAACGTTGACAAGTGCAAAGTGTTCTCATAGTTTCTATTGCAATCACTATGTTTGTGGGTGTATGACGTCCAAGGTGCTAGCAGTCACGTGACGAGCCGCTGTGGACGATCCTTTATTTATTAACTAGGAACGAGTTAAAAATTGAACTTTCTCTTGTTTTTGACGAGACTTCTCGAAATGTACTTGTAGTCGTGAGTCCTGACATATGATACTAACTTTCAAGGAAACCCTGGGAGAATTCATCCAATTGATAAAAAGAGACTTAGTGGAGTTTATCCATCAATCATATGTCGTCATGATCAACTACGTGACGAATGATGAAGTCATAATCGATTCCGCCATGATTGACGTAGATAAGTTCGTCACGAACGCTTAATTGATGACGGAATACATGTTGGTGTACGAATTGTATGTCTTTACTATTCACTATTTAATAAAGATGCTGTTGAATATTTCGAAACTAATTTGACTGGGCGCTGTTGCTGCCACAGGCCACAGGAAGCAAGAGCGTACAGTCAAATTAGGTTCAAAATATGTCCAATAAAGTGTGGGTGGAGCTTAGCTAGAGATTGACGGGGCATAGATAAAATCAGATTCTCCATTGTGATTCTGAAATCATAAGCCTTTTGTGTTTTGACTATATTGTGGTGTGCATTAGTCATACCACTCAGTTGTGAAGCGTTACATTGATATAAAGAAATATTGCAAAATGGTAAGGATATGACAATAGTTGACGCGAAAATTAATCTTTCCAAGTTTATCCATAGATTACATGGACGTCATAACCGACTAAGTGACGTGTAGGCTGACGTCATAATCATTACGTCATAAATGATTCTATTCGGCCCGTCTTTAACTCTTAATAGTCCGACACGTTGCACGAATTGTATGTCTCTACTATTTAATAAACATGCTGTTGAATATTTTGAAACTTATTTGACTAGCAACAGCGGCCAGTCAAATTAGTTCCAAAATATTCAATAGCTTACTGGAAATTGATAGTCAGATAGTTCAGAGATCGATCGATCCGAACACGAGCGGAGTGTGGGCGGGCCATAGCTAAAATGGACAGGTCCATTGGGAATATTATTTTATGTGATAAACAAAATCTCAAATGAGTTCTTATTTCACACCACACTCGCTTAGTAAGATCTTAGACACTAATGACCTCGTATTGATAAAGTTGATATGGATTGGCAACTCGCCCGAGATTACATTTGTCTTACAAACAATATTGTTGTCGTTTTATTACAATAGAATAACAATATCGATCTCTATATCTCGCTACGCCGTGCCCATTTCTAGCTAAAGGATAACTAATCCCATCTCTTGATAGCTATTTGGGTGATCTAACACGCCGCTCATAAACTATGCGGGTAATTTTATGCTTTTTATCATGACGCTAAGGCTTTAATAGTTAAATGTTGGTACATTTCTACACCCTATGCTGGCTGTCATGATTTATTTTTCAACCAATCAGAAAACCCCTAGTGTGTCTGCCTCGGTATATACGCTCAGTCATAGAGGTGCCAGCTATAGTTTGGCAATGTGGTATAAAAGCAATCCTACGGGTAAGCCGTTCAATATTTTGAAACCAATTTGACTTGAAGTCAAATTAGTTTCAAAATACTCAACGGGATGAGTAATACATAATAAAGAATGCATTGGCATGTACATGACATCACACACTATAGCTTGGGGAGACAAAATGGTGGCCATTACTGTTCAACGTTTACGCGATATTACAAAGCAGATAATTGCGAAACAGATAAGGGAATGTGACAGGATATGAATGATATGAAATCTATAAACCATGTTCTATCGGTGCAATACAACATTTGAGAGGAGAAACTCTATTCACGTATCGCGCGTGTTGGGATCGATTTATATACTTTGACCATTAAATTATCAGAATCTCAAACTCAGTCATGGTAACGATTCAGTCTGTGGAATACGTAGAATCTAATTTGACAAGGGGCTAGCCAGAAATAGCTTCCTTTCAATGAGTTTCAAAATATTCAGCGTTATGTTTGTTAAATTCCAAATCTATTAAAGACATGTAATTGGTAGACATGGCGGAATTTTCCTGCTTCATGTCGGCGTTATAATACTGATTATGACGTCATCATAAATGCGATGTAGCTGATAATGATGGGACTTACTTGAATGGCCGGCCGGCTCTGTCAATTGTGCGGAAGTGCGCAGAAAATGTACGCAATGATAGCAAAAGCTATCTCATCACAGTATGACCTGCCAATACTAATACGTTAATATGTAGAGCAAATAAATTTGTAATTATTTCTTTTTATTTAAAACTCTCTCTTAAGACGACTTTAATATATATTTAGGTCGGGTGGGTGTCGGTATGTTTGAGGGAGGGGGTATGGTGGTCGTCAGCAGAACGTTGTTTATATGATAATATGAGTTACGTCACAACCTGACGACGTTCAGCAAAGGAATTTTTATATTAACCGGCCATAAACGTCGATTTATGTGCCAATTAAAACTACAGAACACCATTAATATTTTGAGATTAACGTTTTCTGACATTATAATTCCTGATTGATGGCGATGTTATGAGTATTGAGTGTTATTCAACAACAGAGTGATCCAAAATGTTGCTCAAGTATCTAACATCGTAATCAAATACGTCGCATGATATCCGACGTCACAATACAATCATTTCGTCCGTCAGGAAAAGCGAAAAATCCGTCACAAAATTGCATGGCTTTGATGAATTTACAATTTAATAAAGATTTAAATTGAATGTTTTAAGAGTTGTTTGACTGGGAGCTGTTGCTGCCTATTACTTTGTACGCGTATTCGAATCGAGTTCAAGCGTTTGACGCCTGGAAACATGAAGCTATCCAATATGATCAGCAGAGTCGAGTAGAAGCAGATACTGAAGATAAAGGCGAACGCGCTTGGAGATCACAACTTTGAAAAATGTGTGTTCGCAAACAATGGAAATATTCCACAAGATGACACAATATATGAATAGTGTCGTTTTTAGGATATGCCATCCATGTAAATACCACCAGTTGTGCCAGAGTATGTACAGCGGCTAAAAGACAACCCATCAACACATCTAACGATGACTTTGGAACGAGGCTCTCAAGTAGAGGTAGGTCTACGCTACAACGCCAACAACACCACGGGTATATGAACATATTTGGACAAGCAATGCATATCTCACTGAACTAGCAACGGTGGATAACCATACCATTGTTTGTATGCAAGAACATTGCTCGTTTAAACACCAGCTAAACCTTCTGAAAAACATGTTTATTATATAAATGCAAGTCACAACAACAATGATGATAACCCAGTGTTACAAGTCCCTAGAGCTGGATGTAGATTACGAAATCTTAATTAAAAGAACGAATAGAATATTTGGGCTCGGCGAAAAAGAACACCAACCCGCAAGGGGTAGGGGTCCAAGGATCCATCTGGAAAATTGTGAAATCTAAATGCTCTCAGATTACATCTCCTGCATATCTAGAGGTAATTATGGACCATCAGTTGGCTGTTAAATTATTCTATTTCATTTTTTATTCATTCAATATTTTCAGCCGGTCAATTGCCAAAATGGGACTGTTGTGTAACTTCTCACTTTTACAAACGAAAATAGCACTCCGACCATTATGTTCAGACAGCTATTTTTGTTTGTAAACAGAGAAACTGCATAAAACAAATCATTAACTCAAATTGATTTTAGCAATGATAAAAATGAGGGCTAGGTCAAGATCTGGGGCCAGATGCTAATGCTCCCGCTGCCCCTATTATAACCCGCTACATAGAAGAACGACCGAATCATATGAATGCCTGTTAGTGCAGCAACTCCACATAGAGAGAAATTCAGAAAAATATCTCGCTTCAAATAGAATCTGCAGCTACAACAATTAGTGCAAGATGTCAGGTTTGCATACAGAGTAAGAGTAGAAAAGTGGTGAAGTCTTATTCTTTGCGTCACTCTAATCATGATAATAATTTAGACTCTTCTGTCTGATTCAGAAATGAATTTTACAGTATTTTTCTTGTTCTCCCATTTCCATTAAGCTTGTGTTGGCCAGGTGGTTTCTCGGAGTTGTGCATAAAGGTAGCAGTACTGTAGAAAATATTCCGTTTCCTCTGCTTGACCACATTTACATACTGGTGTATTCGTGATCTTAATTCTGTAGAGGTGAGAATTAAGCCCACTATGGCCTGTTCGCAGTCTAAAGATAGTAACCTGTCCTGTCCTTGTCAAGTTCTTGATGTGGTCTGATTCCAGACTTCTACTGGAGTGTTTTGCCTTAATTATCCGCTTCAGTTCTTCAATGTCAATGTGATTTTCATCCTGTTCTTTATTTCCGGCCTCTTTTGCAAGCTGGTCAGCCTGTTCATTTCCCAATACTCCACAGTGGGATGGTATCTACTGTAAATGCACCATGTTATGTTTGCTTATTGTCTCAAGAGCTCTTTCCAACGCTATGGCGTTTCCATTTCTGTTCTCCATGCTTTTAACACAGACATGGAATCTGTATGAAAAACAATGTGTAATTGCTCCAGACCTCAGTTGCCTAGAAAGTTGGCATCGTGGATAAGAGTCTGCATTTCTGCTGTGTAATTGGTTCAGTGTTTTCCAGTAGGCACGCCATCTCCTGAGTGCAACCGTATGGAATCTTACAGCACCATATTCCGACCCATCAGTAAATACTCGTGTTCATTCCTCTTCGCGATTTTGGTTATTGAGCAAAGCTAAGAGCAGTGGCTTGTTGACAGAATCGTCATGTTCATCTTTACTGCTTATGCCAGGAATGAAAGTCGTGATTTCTACCCGACTAATGCTAGGAATCTCCGGAGACGGTTGCTTGATGTTGCCTGTATCAAATCGTTACTTTGGGGAAAACCTACCTCTCTTCTGCTTGAAATCTTCTGTGAGTTGGTTATGAAATTATCTGTCTTAAACATTTCGATCCATACTCCATGCTATGTCTGCCTGATCCAGTATATACCCTCTCGAGGATGTCCATGCTTGCACCCCATTTATGTCCTGCCAGCTTCTACATGATCACCAGTCTCTGTCTGAACTTTCTCTTTGCTTTTCCAGTCTGTGCTTTCCATGTTATCCGTTTGTCAAAGGCTACTCCCAGATAGGTCGCCTGATCGTCTACTTGTAATTTATACCGTCCCAGTACAGCTTCAGATCAACCGTTTCTTCATGCTTTGTGGATATGGAGAAAAGAGTTGCTGTCGTTTTCCCTTTATTCATTGTTACACAGTTCCTATTTGCGCATGATAAGAGATGATCAAGAGCAAGCTATGATCTATATGAGACAGTCGTTGTATATTCCTCACTGTACCAAATGACTAGGTCATCTGCATAGACGGGAGGAGGTCTTTAAAAAATGTCATTTATGAAGACTAAGAACACAGTTGGTGAAATTACTCTTCTCCCCCGCCGCCCATGAGGTACCACATCTCCCTGTAGGACCTATTTGCTGTAGTTTCCATTTAGTCTAACTTTGGCCATTATATTTTGAATATGCATAGAGATCCAGCCCAACATCCAGCCAAACATATATATCCTTTCTGAGTTTCATAAAGTGTGCCTCCTTCCAGACTTTGTCAAAAGCGTTTTGCATATCAACCCACACAGCTAGTGTATGGTGTTTGAGTTGAAAGCCTTCTCCTATGTTTTGTGCAAGATAGGCAGTCTGATCCTCAGTTGAGCGGCATTTCCGAAAGCCATTCTGTTCATTCTGTTCATCTACATGTTGGTTTCCATTTTCAAGATGTCACATACACCTCTGGTTGATGATCCTTTCTAGAGATTTCCCTGCACAGCTTGTTAAACTAATTGGATGGTAACGTGCTGCTCGCTCTTGTTTTTCCCTCTCTTGCAAATTGGGACCATATTAGCTTCTTTCCATATGTGCGGAACTTCTTTAAACTTCAAACTGTGATTGTATTATTCTAATAACTTGGTTTTCTCCATCTTCATCCAAGGTAACCTTTGAGGCACTTGTGTTCTCGACATTCATGTGTTTGACCAGTTTCCATAATTTGCTTGTATCTTTCTTAAAAATTCAATCCTGCTGTCTGTTCCCTCCATAACTTCCTGGCTGCTGCAAGTTTGGCTTTGTGATATTTAGCCTTCACCTGCTGAAAAGCTGTGTGGTTTGTTTCAGATGGCAGCTGTTCAGCTACATCTCTGGTTCGAGACAATTCCTCATGCATCTTTTGTAGGTTCTCATTCCAGTAAGGTTTATAGCTCCGCTAGATATACTCTTCGAAGCAACCTGTAGGATGAATGTGTTAAAGTCTTTGATAATATTATTGATATATCTGCCTTCAGTTGGGATGCTTTTAATACTTCTATCTGACAGTTATCTGAATTTACTCCAATTTGCCTTTCTGTAGTTCCATCGATTCTCTCGCTTCATTCTATAGTTGTATTTTCCTGTACAGTTATGAACACGGGGCGATGGCCACTTCCTCCAAGCTGTTCTTCAACCTGTCTCACAACTCCTTGGCATATAAAACCAGTGCATATGGCAAGATTTGCAGAGACAGACGGGTTTCGTCCATCCAAGCCTCTACCTCGTCACCTCATTTTTCAATAGCATCTCAGCCTCCTCCATATCTTTTCTCAACTCTACCGTGTTAATGTTATTTTTCACTACAGTAATTATCCCTCCTTTGTGTCTCCCTTCTCTGTCAGATCTGAAAGTTTGGTAACCTCTGATGGTAAATGGTATATTTTCATTCAGGTGTGTCGCTTAGATACATACAATGTCTACTCCTTTTGTCCTGAGTGTCTCGTCTAGCTCAACATTTTTATTTGCGACACCTTCAACATTTAAGTGCCTTAGGATGAGAAGTTTTGTAGTTTCCATTTGCTAGATATCTTTTCTCCATTTTTTTCATCTGTCCTTTTCCTCATTTGTCTTTGTTTTGCTTGACCACCACTAGCTTGGGTCGGTCCCTTCGACGCAATAGTACATGGCACTGCACGTGCCTGCGGGATCTCCACAGAGTGAGCACCATATCGTGAATTCGAATTTCTAATTATCATGAATTGATGATATGTGTAATGTGGTGCTGTGGTTAACCGCCCCAAGGACATGGCTTGGTACCTATGATGTTTACACCCCTGCGCCACTTTGAGGCTCAGTTCTTAGTCTTCAGCAGGGAAGGGGGGGGGGGGGAAAGAGTAGTGACGTGAGCTTTGGATTAAAATTGATGGCATAGAGGATAGACATTGATAGTTCCTAGCTCCAGGTGCATGTGTTCACTGGTCAGCGCCTTTTGATATTGAAAACCTGCAAAAAAGATACGATATCCGAGTTGCATATTTTCTTGTTTGCATTCATTGGTACCTGGCAGATTCAAGCAAGCCACCATCCCATATTGAAGGTAACGGAGGCATTTCTTTCTATGTACTCCATCCCTAAAGTAATATTTCGTCTGCGCCTTGGTCCTGTCGGCCAAATGCTTTCTATGCCAATGGCAGCAATAGCTCTCAGTTAAATTAGTTTCAAAATATTCAACAGCATGTGTATTAAATAGAAGAGACATGTAATTCTTACAACGTGTCGGAGTTTTAAGGGTTAAAGATGGACCGTATAGAATCATTTATGACGTAATTGCTGATTATGACGTCACATGACGTAATTACTCTGGAAGGGACCATTATTCTGTTATTTTCGTTCCCTTTTGATATCTACAGAGAGATGTGTCAGCAAGTTTTAGTTTGTGCAGGTGGAAGAGGAGCCAATTCACCTTTCCAGAGTATGTACCCATCATATGACGTCATAATCATCTACGCGGTGTGTAGAATGACATCATAATGGATGACGTCACGAACGCATATTTGAAGACGGTCTATGCCTTGTTGTACAAATAGTTTGCTTTTACTATTTAATAAATATTCTGTTGAATATTTTGAAACTAATTTGACTAGGCACTGTTGCTGCCATAGGCAGCAACAGCACCCAGTCAAATTAGTTACAACATATTCAACAGCTTCCCTGTATAGTTTCAGGAAATTGATTGCTAGGGTATTCGGGGATCTATCAATCCAAACACGGCGAGGTGTGGGTGGAGCTTAGCTAGTGATGGGCGGGGCATAGCTAAAAATGGAAAGGTCCAATGTTCTATGTCTAAACATGACTATGTAATTTCTTCCAGGTAGACTGCGTTACTTGTAATGAGGTACAACCATTCTATGACTTTTGCGTTATTTGAAGCTTATTCATATTTCATCCACCAAGTTCACCAACTATTTCATAACGTTCTTCGTATTTCACATCATGCGTCGTTGACACTAGTCAGGCAACCATAATCGCGAGGTAATCAACCGTGTTTGTCTACACTGGTCCCAGGCGTTTGCTATTGTATTACCTCTAGAGCTTCCCGTCACACATTCTGCTCCTTTTGAGCGGTTGTCAGAGGTGACATAACTAGGTAATATGTGCCAGATTTTATCTCGTCAGGCAATGTCCGTCAATTTCTAGCTAAGCTCAGCCCATTTTTAGCTAAGATCCGTCCACTCCACATGGACATTTTAACCACGGATTCCAAGAATCCAAATAGCAAAGTGTGTTAATAGGTAAGTTGATTAATATTCTGAAACTAATTTGACTTGGAACTGTTGCTGCCTACTGTCTACTGCCGCAACAGCTCCGAGTCAAATCATTTTCAAAACATTCAACAGAATGTTAATTAAATTGTAAATTCACCAATGTTATGCAATTCAGACGGTCACGGTCGGGCGTTTACTCCTCTCATGTCAGACTTAAGCTGGTTTTCCACGCAAGCGGTTTGAGCCGGCCGGCTAGCCGTCTAGCGGCTAGCCGGCCGGCTGGTTCTATTTCCATGCACGCGATTTTCAAACAACTGCCGCCTAGCGGTTCTGTCGAATGTTAGCGTATTTTCATGATTTTTTCATGCATAGCCCTATTACAAGTTCATATCTATGTATTAATTGTTTGCTTCTCTAATTAAATTGCATTTAATGTTGTATTTGAATGATTTCAATGATTTTTCATACATTAGCGTGATAATTTCTGAAGCACATTGAATCATGTCAACATTAGAAGAGGAAGAGTCTTTGTTGCTGCAACTAGTAAGGAAAAGGAAATGCTTGCGCAGAATGGCGCTTTCATTGCTGCTTAGACGAAGACAGCTGATGGGAATCAAAATAAAACATAGGTTTTGGGTGCATGACATTATTAAGAGACGACCACAGCAAGGTTCCTATGGTAATTTGGTGAGGGAACTTGAATGCGACAGCAATGATTGAATATGTGGCTGGCAGTGTACCAACGTGTATGCCACTATGGAATTACTCAATTGACTTAATTACCTGCCTGTTACATTTTGCACGTGCAAAGCATACTTGAAGCAAGACCGCGTGCATGAGGAAATTCTGTTTAGATGTTCAGAAACATGCATCAGCAGAGCAAAGCGACATTAAAAGTAGGGGGTATTCCAAGAATGACGTAATTTTATGGATTTCCCTACCGGTTGAGCCGCTAGCGGTTTGAGAAAAATCGAGCAGTGATCAATTTTCTTAGCCGGACGGCTCGAGCCGTCCGGCTCAACCGGCTACATGGAAATGGTATCATTGGAAAACAACTGAATCGATTTTAAATCGCCTACCGCTCTCATGGAAAAGCACACTTACGTTAGTTCATTGCGACGCCAGCTAACACGTGAAGTATATTTGCTATTACGTCATATGCTCATGTTGAGGGCCGGATCCGATTCTTCTGTTGAGAATACACTAGCATCCGGTCTGGAGTCAATCGAGTAACACCCCACCCCACCCCACCCCACACCTGCCACCCCAACCCCCCAAACCACCACCACCACATCACTGAGGGTTAGGGTGGAAAAGAAGTTCACAGTACAAACAGACAATAAAATTAATAAACCAGACTATCAAAAACTATAAATATAACAAGTTTAAAATACCACAACAGAAGATTACTAATAAACTGATGGTAATAATGCAAACATAGACCGAGGTTGCATCTGATGCATCACGGCGCAAACATCACGGTACAATGTCCTTGTTAAATTTGTTCTTGAATCAGTCACACCTTCCTCTTTTCCACTACTCCATGGAGATAGCAATGTCCAGGCAGTTGAGCTTATAATTACTCAAAGCTATCGGATGTTCTCCTGTTTCTACTGCTTAAACCGAAGAACCGAACACTATTGTAACCTAGGTATCGATTTCTAACTAAGTTCCGACAATATACCTTTCCAGTTTTAGCTATTTCCCGCCCATCCTTAGTTAAGCTCCACTCACACCTCGCTTTTGTTGGGATCTATCGATCCCTGGGTCTCTGACTATCCATTTCCAGAAAACTATACTGGTAAGCTGTAGAATATTTTGAAACCTAGTCAAATTATTTACACGATATTCAACAGAATGATTATTAAATAGTAAAAACATACAATTCGTACAACAACACTTAGTCCGTCCTCAATTATGCGGTGGTGACATACTTATCAACGTCATTCCTGACGTGATTATGACATCATCAAACACGTCACGTAGTTGATTATGACGTCATATGATTGATGGACAAACTGGAAAGGTCCATTTCTACCTAAGCTTCGTCCAATTTTTACGGGTGATGGAATTGATTTAAAACTTCGAATCGTTATTCCCTAGAATCTAAATTTCATGGCAACCATGATGGTAACATAGTGAATAATTTTAAACTAATTTGACTGGAAGTATTTACTACCTATTCCATAAATGCTGTTTAAATTAACCGAAGATCTGGTAACGGAGCAAATACAGAATGCAAAACCAATGTCCTTTGCTTTCCATATCTTACTGTCTAATGACATCTTTTCGCAATTAAGGGACTTTTCTCTTCCTTCTGGCGCTTGGAATCAACCTCCTGTATAGGAGCACCGCAATACTGCGTGCCAATTGAATTATAAAGTCACTATTTAATAACCGATAAATGGGGAATATTCCGTATTTATATATGTATATGTATATAAATTAATATGACTGGAAGTTGTTGTTGCTTATGACAGCAACACCCTCCATTCAAACTAGTTTCAAATATTCAACAGCTTACGTGTATAATTGCTTTGATACCACTGTACCAATCTATAGCTGGCACCTCTATGACTGAGCGTATATATATATATATATATATATATATATATATATATATATATATATATATATATATATATATATATATATATATATATATATATATATATATATATATATATATATATATATATATATATATATATATATATATATATATATATATTTACACTAGGTTTTTTGTGATTGGTTGAAAAGTAAATCATAATAAACGTCATAGGCTGTAGACAGGTATCAACATTTAGCTAGTTAAGCATGCGTATGTTTCTTTGTGCTCCGCGTACACCGTAAGACCTTTTGAACAACTAGTCGCCAACCCATTGAAACTATTAAACATGTGTAGCTATTGAACATGTTTAATCTTCAACAACTAATTCCCACAGTCGTATGCCATCGTACATATTACGATTTCATATCTTATAACTCCAGACAACTAGGACCAACTCTCTACAACTCCCAACAACTAATCGCCGACTAGTTAAGTCTTAGTGCCGCTTTCCATGTAAGCTTGTATGCGCGCTTTTCTGCTAGCAGAAAAGTCGATCTAGTGCATTTAGATAGAACCATTTCCATGTGAGCTTTTCAGCGCGCTGAAATTCTCTCGCTTAAGAACAAGTCGCGCAGTTCGCGACTTTTCTGCTCGCTTTTCCTGCTAGCAGAAAAGTCGGTCTAGTGAATTTCCTATATATACATTTCCACGGGCGCTTGTCCGTGCCGCTGACACGCGCGCTTGTTATGTATGTTGGTCTTGTGCGCATGCGTGTTGCCTTATAAGCCGGTTATTTTGCAATATTGCCTTTGAACGTTATACAAATATAATAATGATGCCGTGCAACCTGCATTTTCTTTTGTATTATTTGTGCAAGAGACAAGGAACTCGCATTTGTATGATGTAGTTGATGCAGTTGACAAACCAAAAAAGGGTGCACATATTTTGGGTGCAGATATTGTTCTACCAGATCAGTTAACTGCTCCTGTTTTGAAAGTTCAGCATCAAGTACCTCTCCTTTGCACTTTGGCGACATGACAGTGTAGTGTGTAGGAAAGTAAAAATTGATCAAAGATTTGCAGAACTAGAGCTTCAAATTCTCTTTCCTACGCTAGGAAAACAGCCGGATTCGCTGGTAAACTCGCCTGCATGGAAATAGACAAACCCGCGAGCAGAAAAGCGTGCGAGAACACGCGAGCATAAAAGCTCACATGGAAAGCGGGCCTTATGGTGTACACCTAGCATAAAATATCAGGGATTGATTATGGATGGCAAATTCTATCACTTGAATGGCTAGTATAAGATAAGGCTAAAGATTTAAAACAATTTGGAGCAGCCAAAAATGAATTACCGTTTGTGGTCCTCATGTTGATCAGGGGATGCTGAACAAGTTAGCGCAACATCAACAATTGGTATGGATTTCAGCATACATGTTCTAGAAATATTATTCAGGCAATTTGTTCCAGAATTATGTGCAGGTAAATTATACGTGTGATTGAAGAAGATGATCAGCGTTCTTTTGATCTTCGTGCATAGGATCATCTATCTTCTATCCTTTTTATGAAGGTGATAAAACATATCCATTGCTGTATTCTCTATAGAGTTTTGCAGTACTCTGTCATCAATAGACCTTTCCGGTTTTAGCTATACCCCGCCCATCTCTAGCTAAGCCCCACCGACACCTCACTCGCGTTGGGATTGATCGATCTCTGAACACCCTGACTATCAATTTCCCCCCAAAAATATACAAGTAAGCTGTTGAATATTTTGAAACTAATTTGACTGGGTGTTGTTGCTGCCTAAGGCAGCAACAGCGCCCAAGTCAAATTAGTTTCAAAATATTCAACAGCATGTTTATTAAATAGCAAAAAATTACAGAAACATACAATTCATACAACGTGGCGGCGGACCATTTGACATAATGATTATGACGTCATCATAACGCGCTGAGCTGATTATGACGTCACACGAGGTCTGATGATGGGTGGATACTCTGGAAAGGTGAATTACATGAGCGGGGCCAGTAAGCATGAGTTGAGTCAACATCCCCGAACATCCTCTCCAGCCTCTCAAATCGTTGAGATACATGGAGGTAGATATAAAATGTATCTTAGTTTCAACTGCTTGGTTACAGAGATGGCCATGCAGTATTTTCGAAATGCATGAAACGAGCCAGGTGTCATCGAAGTTAATATGTTCCGGTGAGCAGGACTTGATGAATAAAGCAAAGAATTGTGATCCTCCGGCAGCGGGAGGATCCTCATTTTTGCTTCAGACATCATGAAGGCTGTCCATGAGAGATGTGGATTACCGATTTTACAGCTATTCTGGATTTAAGTAAGCTTTAACGTGATTTGTTGACTAAATGACTCAGTCACTTCGGCATGTACCGTTGCGTTACTAGCATGAGCAACATCAGTTTTCCGTTGTTGTTTTGCCGGAGGATAAGCCAGGACGCGTACTACTGGTTGCAGATGGTATTTCCTCAGAACATGATAGGTTCCAGCACATCGCTAGCATTAGATGTATCGTTAAGTGTTGCTTTAGTGCGATGTTATGTCATCTGGATCGTTTGTCTCTTGTAATAGTTCCAGATAGTGTTAGTCGAAGTCTATCTGTTTCAATGTCAATTGATCATGCACCCAAAACATGACGACTGCACAATCTGCTGTCGAGATAACCATTCCCTGAATTCACTTTAGTATTTTCTTTTCGCATTGACTTATTTCATGTGTCTCTTTCACTGTTTGTAATTACTTTGGTGTCTATCCGTGTGTGTTTGTTTGTCTGTCTGTCAGTCGCTTTTGTGACCAAATCCTATGTATTGATTTAATTTTTTTGCATACGCAAAGATTATGTCTATAAATAACACTTAACAGTAGATAATTTTCATATCGGATGGTGGTAATGTGTCTGTATCACATGATGACATACTGCTCGGGGACGCCGAATAATTGAATAATAATACCAAAGTTATTTATATCCTCTGAATTAGGATAATAAACAAATCAGCGTAACCTACATTTGTGCCAAACGTAATAATACCATCACCTTTTGAACTGTTCTCGGGATAAAGACCTAATAACCGTATACGATTCGGTATTAACAGTAACCGTTTCAACTCTGCCCATAGTATCCAGTGAATTTCAAATTCAAGCCCACAACATAGGAAAAATATTAACTATTTTGAAAGCAATTTGTCTGGACGCTGTTTCTGCCTTAGGCAGCAACAGCGTCCTGTCAAAATGGTTTCAAAATATTCTATTACGTATTTACAACATTCTGAATGTTGTGGTTCTTACTCGGTGTGTGGCATTAAAAGGGTTAAGAATACGCCAGGTAATCCCACATAATTACCAGAACAACAACATTGACCGCCGTATTGGTACAGCGCAATTGATTATCGAAAATTAACAAGTAAATATAAGAAATAATACCTCTGTTTACGAGACCTGCTATTTGGTACGATGCCCATTTATCCAATGCTAATTTATTATAATGACTGGCAATATGACAAAATATACATGTACGCGTTATAAGTTTATGACGCCCGAGGTCATGTTAGGTATGAGGGGTTCGCAAACAGATTTCCGTATTAGGTACATGTTAGAAATAATTATTCGAGAGTGAAACGGTAAGGGATATCGGACGAGTCCTGGCTCTATCTCCGTCGTCATTTATTCATCAATTTTGACGTCGTCATTATCATTATCACTAGATGTGGTGGTTGTTGGTTGTACATGATTTTCGCTACCAACCAACATCATAATGACGTCTTTTTCTTGATCTAATTTTTAGCATGTACAAGCAGCAGCATCAATTATAATTATCATTATTAATAAATTGACAAATATAGAAAAGATCCCAAAACTATTAATTTATCACTTTGAAACCGAAATTCCCAGAATTTTACTTTCAAGGTAACCATGTAACCTCTTTAATATTTTGAAACTGACTTGACAGGAATCTGTTGCTGCCACAGGTATAAACAGATCCCAGTCAAATTAGTTTCAAAATATTCAACATAATACGTCTTGCATTGTAAAAAAAGATTTTTCGTATTTGATCATTCGGGTTCAAGGTGTTAAAATTTTCTTAAAAGCACATAATGGAAGGATCCAACATATCACTCCGGAATCTCACGTCATAATCAAATATGTCACATATTAACTAACGGCACAATCACATTGACGGCATATATCTCCGTCGTGAAGCTGAGGATGTCCGTCAAGTGTACGAATTGTATGTCTTTGATGAATTTACCACTTTATAAACAGAGGAAGTAACACGAACCACTCAAATAAGTTTCAAAATAGTCCACAGCTTACCTGTATCGTTACCTGGAAGTTTGGAGTCAGTGAATTCCGGGTTCACAGTAAAAAAATCTATTCCAACATGCCCAAAATCTTGTCGGGGTGTAACTAGAAATGTGCAGGGCCATGGACAGAAATGTATCCCTCTATTCACGTAGGATTTAATCAGATATCATCCTAATGTTCATTTTCTCTTTCAGCAATATTGATGACACGCCTCTTACTCCGGACTCATTGGACCAATATGATACTACGGAGGGTGAGTATATACTGATAGTTATACCGAATGAGTAATTGCTAGAGGGTGTGACGTAGGGGTTGGGGTGAGTGGGGAGAGATACGCGCGCGCGTGTGTGTGGTGTGATACTAGTACAATAGGCCTACAGTCCAAATTTAGAAATATGTTAGGTACTACAATTTTTAACACGATGTAAGAAATGTTTTCTTGAACATGTTGGACTTAATTTGATTGGAAACATTGCTGCCCTAAGCAGGGAGAGAGAGAGAGGCCCTAAGCAGCAATGTCTTCCAATCAAATTATGTTTAAAATCTTCAACAGTATATAACTATAATATATTATATTATATTATATAACTATATTCAACTATATTTTGTTTTGGAAACAACTTATTTTTTACTTGTACTGTAAATGGCGTTACAATTTTTACAATGCAAACATAACGTAGATATACTTAGGCTTATAATGCTGCAGAAAGGTAGCATCGCTTAATAGTATTTGTGAGTTGAAGAGGGAATGGGCTGGGAGCGTGCGTGCGTGTGTGCGTGTGTGCGCGCGCGCGTGTGTGTGTGCATGCAAGCGTGTGTGAAGTGAACTAGAACGACCGAAAGAAGGGAAGGGAGTGAATACGTGGGTTGAAGGACGGGGTAGGGGTGGGGAGACGTGGTGGATAGAGTGGAGAAGCAATATTGAGAAAGGGAGAGAGCGAGAGAGAGAGAGAGAGAGAGCGAGAAATATGGAGAAGTGGGAGAAAGAGAGAGTGGATGGGGGAGAGAAAGAGTGAGATGGATCGAGTGATGGAGAGGGGGTTGCCGGGATGAGACGGAGGAGAAGTGAGTGGAGATTTAAGGAGTGAAAATAGAGAGATGGGTGAGACAGGGTTGGGATGGAGCAGGGGGTTAGCGGTGGAAAGAGGGTGTCTGCGGTGAGAAGGGGGTGTGGTTGGGGGTGGGAGGAGTTGGTGGGGGGTGGGGGGGGGGAGAGACGAAGAGATTGATGGATGGAGGGAGGGGTGAAATAAGCGAGATCAGAGACTCAAATAGGCACGCACGCCCACACCTACCGCATAATGCATTTTAATAAGGTCAAAATTTCCTGTATATATTATGGTTATATGTTAAGATTCATCATTACCTACTAACTAAGTTGACGCTACATAGATGACGCTCATTAGGCGCACGTCGTTCTTCTAATAACGCTTAACCCTGACAAAACGCAAAGAGACATTCTTTACGAGGTATTGCATTTTACTCGGCTGAATATGTTGAAACAAATTTGACTGGGCGCTGCTGCCTATGGCAGCAACCGTTTCCAATTTAAATTAGTTTCAAAATATTCAACAGTTTTCCTGTAGAGTGGTAGTGAAATTTCACACAGTGGCATCTTGAGAGTCAAGTGGTTTAACATTATAAACAACAAACGATAAATCCGCGCGCAGTCACGCTCTGGTGCGCGGAAGAAAATCCCTCGAGGCGTAAAATAACTCTCTAGCAAAGAAGGGAATATGAAATTAAACATGCCTTTTTAATATAGGCCATACACACCAGCAAGAGAGTAGTTTTTTATTCGTAGGCTGTTTAATAACTTTATATATATATATATATATATGCATATAGGGCCTACACAGGGCCTATATCGAACCTGCATATGTTAGCGGGTTAGCTACCTCTAGGATGCATAGGGGACGAGGGTTGTGCCGTTCAATAGCTACTTAAAAGTGGATGGAGTTTTGAGGTCCTCGCCTTTCTCGCAACATCTGTGTCAAACCATTGCGTATTTAAGAGTAATTTTAAATTATTTAAAGTCTTCGATATTTGAATATCGACAATGTGTGTGATACATTTGGTTGTTAATTTAAATTTTAAGGTAGGTAGCTACGTCGTTGTATAAATTGCGCAAAGCCTTTCAACGCGTTGCGCTGTAATTCATCTGCATAGTTTATGAATCCACACCGTCGCGTATGTTTTTTTGATTAAATTACTTCATTTATAGTTTTGTTTCTAAGGATTATTTTGGAAACTAATTGCTCTGAAATTCGGTGTTGTCTTCTAAGGGCAACAAGGGATTTCAAACAATTTGTTTTAAATGTAGTTATACGATGATGTCGAAATAAACTGGCATATTATACATTTATCGGGAATTCTGGACGCAAAACATTTGCATATATAAAACTGATAATGCATATGTGTTCATAGAGTACGGATAAGAAATAACTTAAAGTGTTTCCAAAACTAGAAAACGAAACATGTTACTTAGTGCAATTTTGAAAACGATATAAGAAATGTTCTGTTGCATATTTTGAACATAATTGGATTGGAAGACATTGCTGCCTTAGGCAGCAATGTCTTCTAATCCAAGTATGTTCAAAACATTCAATGACATGCGTTAAGTTTTTTCTGAACTGTACTGTGTAGATGCGGTTTGAATCAGAGCTTTATTCACGACGATAAGGACGCTTTCTCGTGAATCTGCACGCATTAACAATTCAGCGCCTGTATTAAAACGCAAAAATTCGTCATAAGATGAGTGCATAAAATGGCGACATCGTCGTCGAAGTGGACTGTATACGACGTGTAACCGTATCCGTTTTAATTTGAAAAAATCTTTACCTTGATAATTTAAAATAAATATTAGGGATTGTCTAATATAACAGCTTTGTGATTAATAGTCTGTGGTAAATCGTATATATATATAAAGCTATATGTGTGATGCTTGATAGTAAGATTAACGCGGGCTCATCCATTAATAAGGATAGGGCTAATGTTAAGCAATGTTTGTGGCTATAGTCCCGAGTCTGCTCTGACCCGAATATAGTTGGACATAGACTGGTGGACCGGTATAGGATCACACATTTGTGTATGGATTAAAAATAGAAATATCTCACCACTATTTGATTTACTGATTAGCAGAATTTACGAACAGTAACGAAGATTAACGGAAATTAGCGAAAACTAACGGAAGTTACCGAAGTATCCCGGAGATGAACGATATCTATATATGCCATCCAGTTGATTTATTATGACAACGTCACATAGTCCATCTGCTATTTAACAATGTTACGCAGCCAGGGAACCTAATGTGACTATGTCCACCATTCGTAAATTAACGAAAATCAGCAATAAGTGTTCATAAACGGACCTAATCCGGATTTTGTGAATTTCGTATGGATTAAATATGTATTTATTTAACCTACAGGTGTATAAATAATAACCGGATTTAAAAAGCGAACACACGAGCGATGTGTAAGTATTCTATCTATATATGTAGCGTTTAAATACGAGTCTACTTTCAGTTTTGACCAGTTGAACACCGAATTCTCAGAATTTCAATTTCTATGTAACTATATGCCTACAGGTAAACTGCCGACTATTTTAAAACTAATATGACAGGCACCTGTTGCTGCCATATGAAGTTTCTAGGTAAGTCTTTAGGGCTCCTCTGAACTGTACCATCCCGGTATCCCATTTTGAAAAGAGCCATTCTTTGTCTTATTCTGCGGAATATCTTTTTTGACTAACATGTCAGAAAGGTTCCTTTCGAATTTATTTCACAACAGAGTTGTAAGAAATCGCACACACTTGCCATTTTAGAATTCGTTTTTGGATTAATACCAGAGTTCTGGGTTCGTAGAACCCAAGAACACAAGTCCTTGTGTCAAACATTTGAGTAAATCACATCAGTATGTTATAATATACAGTCCAGGACCATCGGGCCGACCGATATAACGACAGACCAAACGGCTGGTTGGTTGTTTAGCTGGGTGTTTAGCTGATCGCTTAGCGGGTTGTTTATCTGGTTCTTTACGCGTTGCTTAGCCTGTTGTTTAGCTGGCTGGCTGTCTGGCTGATGGTCTGGCTTGATGCATGGATGGTTGGTTGACCGGCTAAATGACTATGTAATGATTTGAAAGCACCTTGCTGTTCAATCAGTTTTCCTCGAAGGACTAACATAGATAGGCCCTACCATAAAAAACCCTGAAGATCCGAATCGACACAGTTGTTCAGAGTTTGAACACGATCGAATTAAACACAGCAGACCAATGATCACACGTCGGAAGGGAGTAGCTTTACATGCTACAAAACTGATGTAAAGTAATAAACGGACCTTTCCAGTTTATCCATCCATCAAATGACGTCATAATCAACTACGTGACGTCTATGATAACGTCATAATCAATTACAGCATGAATGGCTCAATTTAGTCCGTCTTAAATGCTTAATATTCCGACACGTTGTACTAATTATATTTCTTTACTATTTAATACACATTCTGTCTAACATTTTAAAACTAATTTGATTGGTCGTTGTTGCTGCTACAAGCTACATCCAAATATAACAACTACTGAAGCATTTAAAGATATTTATTAGAGAGAGAGAGAGAGAGAGAGAGAGAGAGAGAGAGAGAGAGAGAGAGAGAGATATCTCCCCTCCCTCCTCTCTCTCTCTCTCTCTCTCTCTCTCTCTCTCTCTCTAATAAATATCTTTAAATGCTTCAGTAGTTGTTATATATATATATATATATATATATATATATATACACCTGTGCAAAAGTTAAGCACCAGCAAAAACAATAGAACGTAGAAACATGATGGTACAACTAGGCTGCCATACTTTTTGTCCCCGCGTTAGCTGACATAATTCCAAGTACGAAATGCACATGCATGCATGACTTCACGCCGCTTGATGTCCGTGCGTGGCGGGAAACAGCACACGTGTTCAGTTATGTAAAAGTCCAGTTTGAGGTGTAGAACATTACATACAGATTTAGGCGACAAGATTAGGAATTTTGTGTTCATGACCGTGGTTTATTTGTACAGAGAGAATTAGCTCTTGATTGTGAACCGCTATGGCAAGACGAAGGTTAAGTGATCGTGTGAAATGGCAAATCATAGGCACGCATACCACTGGTATGTCATGCAGAGAGATTGGCAGACAGCTGAACATTAACCATACTGTAATCAGTCGTTTGATTGCAAAACATGGGCAAACTAACGAGGTGAAGGACAGGCCTAGATCTGGAAGACCGAAGAAGACTACTGCCCGTGATGATCGAGCCCTAGTACGCCTTGTTAGGAGATCTCCATTCACCAACAGCAGAGTGCTCAGCCAGCAATGGGAAACGCGCAATAGAGTGTCAATGTCTACCGTCAAAAGGAGACTGTATGCTGCTGGCATGAAAGCTAGGAGAGCTGTCAGACATCCTCTCCTCACTGCACACCACAAAGAGGAGCGTCTGAGGTGGTGCAACGAAAGAAGACACTGGAACATGAGATCCTGGAGACGTGTACACTGGTCCGATGAAAGTCGGTTCCTGCTTCATGCCACAGATGGTCGAACTCGTGTATGGAGGTCCAGACGCACGGCGTACGACCAACGTAACATCATGGAAGAAGTTCCATTTGGTGGAGGTTCCGTTATGATATGGGGGTGCATCTCATTTGATTGTAAGCTGGATCTGTTGACTGTACCTGGAACACTAAATGGACAAAGATATCAAGATTCCATACTGGATAGAGTTGTGGTCCCTCATTTTGTAAATCATGCACCTGGAACCCACCCTATATTCATGGATGACAACGCCCGACCACATCGTGCTAGAGCTGTGCATGAATACCTCCGCCAGAATGCCATCGAAACCCTACCATGGCCAGCAAGGAGCCCTGACATGAACCCTATTGAGCATATCTGGGACATTCTGGGAAACATGGTGAGAAGGAGGGATCCTCCTGTACAGAACCTACAGGAATTAACAGACGCACTCCATCTTGAATGGCAACGAATACCACAATGGCGTATCAGTCGGTTGGTGACCAGCATGAGACGTCGTGTCCAGGCCGTCATCCAGGCACAAGGTGGATATACCCGGTATTAATAATGACAGTCTCAAACTCGTGCACAGATGTTAAACTTCGTTTTCAGACACCATTAATGACAATCTAGCCACGTGTGTCAACTGTAGGGCAATAGTTGTCAGTTGTGTCAACGTAACCATATTCAGGCCTCGTTTTCAAGTTCAAACAAAAACATACAGTGTTTCCCCACAATCATAATCAGCATTCCTCTAGTTGCATTATTACCTCT